>CABHPH010126649.1:0-26316 GCA_902168325.1 Peromyscus nudipes | reverse complement strand
TTCCTCTGTATTGCTACTTCAAGCTCCTAAAATCATCCCTCTGTGGTCACTTATAAAAGTTGCCAAATTATCTACAGCCCTTCACTTCAGAAATTGGAATCTTGTTCCCCACTTTGAATCTCAGGCTTTTTTAAAAAAAAAGTATATGGATGTTTTGCCCACATAGATACATCCTTGCGTGTATCATATGTATGCAATGCCTGGGGAGGCCAAAAGGGGGCGTCAGGCTATCTGCAACTAGAGTTATGAATGGTTCGGTTACGGCCATGTGGGGCAGGACTTCAACCCTCTCCTCTGGGAGAGCAGCCAATGCTCTAAACCACGGAGCTGCCTCTGCAGCCCCAGCTCACCACAGTCTTACTTTAACACCAACAGTGGTCTGCATAGGTTCCCAGCCTGGGCCAGTCAGCTTCAATGCTGCCTCAGGACGTCTCTACCAACAGGAGAACAAGCCAAGGATAGACTTCTGGAATAGACCATGTGGCCTTAGCCACCCTTGTTACTCCCACCGAGGCCACAGACAGACAACAAGCCCACCCCACATGATCCTTCATAGCTAAGCTTAGGGTAGACCTCAAGAACCTCTTAGTAAAATCATGAGAAATAACAGGTGTTTACTATACAAGGAACTCAATTTCAGAGTGGTTTGTTACACAGCCAAATTAACAAGACCTGATAATACACAAATGTGCATATTTATTAAGTTAGTAATTGCTGGGTGCTGTGGTGCACACTTAGCACTGGAAGGCAAAGGCAGGGTTACTAATGTCTGAGGCCAGCCTGGTCTACATAGTGATTTTCCAGCTAGCCAAGGCTATTGTTAAAACCGTCTCAGTCAGTCAGTCTTCTTGTTGTTCAGCAAAACAAACAAAAACAACAAAGAATCTCACCAAACACATAAGCTGAGAAATGTGTCTGCTTTTATTTATTTTATTTTATTTTATTTTATTTTATTTTATTTTATTTTATTTTTTGAGATGAGACCTGACAAGCTCTGGCTGGTCTAGAACTCACTCTGTAGTCCAGGCTGGCCTTGAACTCACAGAGATCCACTTGCCTCTGCCTTCTGAGTGTTGGGATTAAAGGCGTGCGCCACCATGCCTGGCAGTTTTTTAAAAAAACTTTTTAAAAAAATGTGTATGTGTGCGCAAGTGCATACATTTAGTGTGGTTCAAACTAAAACCATCAGATTTGGTGGCAAGCACTTCTGCCAGCTGGCTGAGCCGTCTCTCTGGTTAGATCTTTTGAGTTGTACTGCAGTATCATGCTGCCTGCAGGCTACCTTGTAGAAAGCAGCTGAAAGACACCTGTGTCCTCGTGGGCTCTGTACTTGTTAGAACACTGTAGTCTCGAGAAGTCACTTAGCCTTACCAATCTGCGGTTTTCTCTTCTGAGCTTGAGTCCCTCGCTCCCCAGAAGGGCTGCAGTGAGGACGAGAGAGAATGCATGTAAAATGTGTCCTAGTGTCTGGCACACAGAGCACCCTAATCTGAAAGTTGGAATCTAAAAGCCCCCCAAATCTGATTTTCAGATTAGAGATACTCAACTTATAAAGTCTATAGAAATAGTTCAGAAAAATCCTTCTAAATCAGAAACACTTTTAAAAAATACTTTTATTTTACATGTATGACTGTATTGTTCACATGTAGGTACACTGCATGTGTGTCTATGTGCCACATGTTTGCCTGGTGCCCTCAGAGGCCAGAAGAGGGTGCTAGATACCCTGGAACCAGAGTTATAAAGTTGTAAGCTATATGATGGTGCTTGAAACTGAACCCTGGTCCTCAGCAAGAACAAGTGCTCTTAACCATCTTGAGCCATCTTTCCAGCCCCTGAAACACTAGGCATTTAGGACAGGAACGCTCAGCCTGTATTGCTGTTGCTCCTAAAGTCAAAAGAAATCACATACCAGATTTAGACGTCTAACTGCCAAAGTTCCTATGAAGTCTAGTCCTGAATAAAATATTCAAAAGGAGAGTTGTAGCTCTATGACCTGTAAACCAGTCACTGTGTCACACACATTTAAGGAGTTTCTTTTCAGGGGCTAGAGATGTGGCTAAGTTTGCAGAGTGCTTGCCTATCATGCAAGAAATCCTGGGTTTGATTTCCAGTACGTGAGCATGATGGTGCGTACCTGTAATCCCAGCACTTGGGAAGAAGCGGCAGGAGGATCAGGAGTTGAAGGTTATCCTTGGCTATGAAGTTTAAGACCTCTGGGATGGTTGAGACCTGGTCTAGTTTGCTCAGAGGATGGGACATGTTGCTCTTTGTCCACTAGGGGGCAACAACACATTTCATTAAGGCCACATTCCGCTGCAGGTTGTATGCACCTGCCACACAGGAAACATTAATTTTATTGCTTTAATTTAGCTGTGAGAGGCAGGCTTTTAAAACCTGTTCACTTTGCACTTACAGTTACTAAGAGGTTGCTTTGTTCTCTTCAAGGTATTAAAAGGACGCACAATGTGTGTTTCCAAGACAGCCAGCCCCTGAAAATTCTCTTTGAAAAGAGCTTGTGTGCCAATATCCTGATGATTAGACCAAGGTAACGGGTCTCCTGACACCTCTTCCTCTTCTGAACACAGCGTCCTCAGGCGGGTAGCAGTCCACCTCGGAGCTTTCCTGTCCTTTTTAAGATGCTTTTTAAGTCAATACACAAAATGACATTTCCTGTTGTGTACGTTGTACATTGGTCACACTCACCCCATTACCTCTCTTGCCCCCATATCCTCCTAGGACCTTCTCACTAGTTACACACTTTCTAAAAGGTTGACCCGTGACTTAGAGCGATCAGTGACATTGTCAAGAAGCTTGAGGAAGACAGGTGACAGCAGCAGGTCGGAGCCAGTGGCTCTGGAGCCCCCACCCGTGGCTTCACACTTGGAGCGCCAGCCAAACAGGGAACTCTATTGTGATAGTTCACACCTATACAGCTTCAGTCTGAGCCTTGGAACACACTGCTTGAGGAACTCTGAACATTCTTATGCAAATCGACTTTCTTCAGTTTTTTTCTAGGTAATGAGAGAGCCATATTTGTCGGTGAAAGGCTGCTTAGTCATTCAGTTCAGTTGCAGCATTGACTATTAATTAGCATGACTCTGGAGCAAAGTGGATTTTATCTCGCTGCTTTTTTAAATTACAAAAGGAACCTTGTTACTGCAGCACACCCAATTGTACTGAAGAATGACAAGGACCGGGGGACTTGCTCCTCTGCCACCTTCCGTAGCTCTCTGTCAGCAGTCTGCTGACTCTCCCTGGAGTCACATCCTACCGCTTCCCCACCCCGTGTGTGTGTGTGTGTGTGTGTGTGTGTGTGTGTGTGTGTGTGTGTGTGTGAATGCACATGCTGCCGAACCTGTGGAGGTCAGAGGACAGCATGCTGGAGTAAGTTCTCTCCCTCTACCACATGGGTCCAGGATGGAACTCAGGGCAGCAGGTTTGGTAAGCAAGTCCATGACCCATGACCGCTGAGCCATCTCTCTGGCCCCAAACTTGCCTTTGAAATGTAAGCTACTGTGAGGATCTTTCCCCATCAGTTCACGTCATTATTTTGAGTCATGCTTTTTTTTCCCATTATGTATCTGAGCTATAATTTCCTACTCATTACCTTCCAGGGGTGCATTTAGGTTGCTTCTTGATTTTTTCTGTCAGAAACACTGCTGAATCATATCTGTTCTGAAAACAGAATAGTATCCGTTACCTATTGCTGTGGAACAAATTTTTCCCAATTGTAGAGCCTTCCCAAGTCAGGGTTTATTACTCTGTTGAAATAGCTGGGTCTTATCTGGGTAGCCTGGGGTCAAGGTCTCTCCAGAGTTGGAAGACAGACACCACCAGGGGGACAGTGAGTGTCATCTGAAGGCTCACCGTGAGGGAGGTATGGCTGCTGGAAGCTCAGGAAGACCCATTCCAAACATGCAGGTTACTGCCGGAGTCCTCACAAATGCCAGGTGATGAGAGAGCTCCAAGACCAAGCCTCAGGCCTTTCACACTCATCCCAGAACTGCCGTCTCACAGCTCCTGTCATTCTCCCTCTGAAATGAGTCCAGGTCCAGTCACACTCAAGAGAGGAGCAAGGGCCAAGTCCAGGGAAGTGGGGATCGCTAGGGCCGTGGTACAGGCTGCCCTCAGAGTCCTAGAAATGGAGTCAGTGGGTCAGAGGCTGAGGCACACTTTGAATTGCCATGTATTCTGACAGCTCAGTTGCCGTCTGAGGAGTTTAGATCACTTCTCATTCTCACCAGAAGTGCAGGAGTTCTTCTAGATAGAGGACATAATAAATCTTTGCAAACTTTGACAACCTCATAGGGAAAATTGTTGCCTTTTCATTGTTAATAGTGAGTCTGAGAATTCTATGTTTAGTAGCAGTTTGGGTTTTTGTTGTTGTTGTTGTTGTTTAGACTTTTGAGACAAGGTCTCACGCCTGAAGTGAGCCTTGAACTTCAAAGTCCTCCTGCCTCTGCTCCCACGTGCCTGGAGTCTGAGCACACACAGCCATGCCTGGCACTTCTCTCCCTTTCACTTCCACATCCGTGTCGACATCGTTTGGATATCAACTTATTTGGTATCCTGTGGTCTGGGGTATAACCAGGGACAGAACTCTTGCCTAACACCTACAAATCTCTGGGTTTGACCCCCATAAACACAAAAGGAAGAAGTTATTTGGTGTTCCAGCACATGGGAAGCTGAGGCAGAAGAATTGAGCTCAAGTCCAGCCTGGGCTACACAGCAAGACTTGGGCTCAGAACACATTTATTTGGCATTTGTCTAACACCCCCTTTAAACAAGGGAGAAGTCCCCAAATGAACATGATAGTTGTTCCTGGCACTCTGGCATCAAGATACACTGCTAACTATGTCTAGCATCAGGCTAACAACTAAGCCTGCATAAAGTCTAAGAATGTCATTTTTATCTCACAGCACTTCAAGTTCAAAAGGACGGCAGAACTTGCAATTCCTCTTTGTCTTGTTATAATGTAATTTATTTTAAAACATTGTATTTTTTGTATATGGGAGTTTTTGTCTGCATGTGTGTCTGTGCCTCCACGTGCATGCCTGGTCCCCTCAGAGGGCAGAAGAGAGTGTTGATCCCCTGGACCTGGAATTACAAATGGTTGTGAGCAGCATGTGGGTGTTGGGACTGGAATTTGGGTCCTCTGCAAGATCAGCCAGTGCTCTTAACTGCTGAGCTGTCTCTCAAGCACCTACTGTACTTCTTTGCTTTTATTTTTCTGAGACAGGGTTTTAGTCCTGACTGTCCTGGAACTCACTTTGCAGGCCAGGCCAGCCTCAAACTCAGAGATCTGCCTGCCTCTGCCTCCTCCTGAGTGCTGAGATTAAAGGTGTGTGCCACCACCCGCCTGTCTTTATTTCTTTAATAATTCATTTATTTTTATTTCATGTGCATTTCATGTTTTGCCTGCATGTATGTCTGTGTGAAGGTGTCAGATTCCCTGAAACTGGAGTTACAGGCAGTTATGAGCTGCCATGTGGGTGCTGGGAATTGAACCTGGGTCCTCTGGAAGAACAGCCAGTTCTCTTAACCTCTGAGCCCTCTCTCCAGCCCTGGCACCGATCTTTTGAAACCTCATAGCCCACCCCCAATGGCACACCTCCTCTGACAAGACCACACTACCTAATCCTTCCCAAACAGTTCCATCAACTGGGACTAAGTATTCAGATACCCAAGACTTATGGGGGCCATCTCAGTTCAAACCATCACATGGGTCTCTGGCTCAGTGGAGCTCAGCTGTCTTTGAGCAGCTCCATTCACTGTCTCCCTTACAGCATGGCCTCCCTGTCCTGCTCACAATGCAACTTCTGCATGTTTTCCTAAGCCAGCACTGCCATCCCACACGGCCTTGATTTCTAAGCTCTCTTAGCGGGCCTTCAAAGGCAGGTAAAATTTAAAACCACTCACGGGAAGAAAGAAGGCAGACCTTTGGAGGAAGTTTTCTAAGCCCGGGCCTGTTTATTTCCAGAGTCAAGATTTGAATACCAGTAAGGTTAAAGCTCTTTTTCAAATAATGTCAATACATTTCTTCACATTTTACAGATTGCTGGCTGAGGCCATTGTTCTTCTAACGTCAAATCAAGAAGAAGTCACCTTTTCTGTTACTCCAGGGAATTTCTGCCTCAAGAGTTCGAGTGGGGAATCCCTGGGTAAGGGTGATGTCTGCCTTGTGCTAGGATGTGCTTCCTGCTTCTCATGACTCCACACTGCCCAAGAGGAGCTTTCTAATGAGCGGCTACAGCGGTGACTAGGACTAGCCACCATCTAATCTTGCTATTGGGTTTCCTCTGCTACAACACTAGCTGTGGCATGAGCCTTCTTGTGGGGGGGACGCGCATCTTCCATACTTGAGACTGCACACCCCGGGAGCCTGGGTGAGGCACTGCAGCACTAAGAAATATTAAAAGAGGCCAGGGGTGGTGGTGGCGCATGTCTTTAATCCCAGCACTCGGGAGGCAGAGGCAGGTGGATCTCTGGAGTTCGAGGCCAGCCTGGTCTACAGAGCAAGATCCAGGACAGGCTCCAAAACTACACAGAGCCACCCTGTCTAGAAAAAACAATGGAATATTATTTAGCTCTAGAGAAAAATGAAATCACAAAATTTGAAGGAAAATGGATGGACTTAGACCGTATGATATAGAGAGGTCACCCAACCAGAGGGAAAACCACATGTTCCCCCTCATATGTAGAATCTACAGTATAACATATAGGTGTATATACGTAAACAAACGTATGTGTGGATACAGTGTAACATGTAGAAAGGAGAACAAGGAAGGGTGACATCAGGTGATGAGGAAGGCTAGAATGCAGGAAAAGGACATAAGTCGTGAAAGAGGATCTAGTGCTAATTGTTTTCTAGTTACCTTTGTGACTTTGTCTGTCTTGTGTGGATAAGTGCATTAAATGTAATTGGTAGTGAAAGTATAAAGTGCAGAGTGAAGCGTCTCAGCTTCAGAAGGGCCATGCTCACTGGGTAAAAGTTCATTGTCCTCAAGGGGCAGTGGTGGCACACACCTTTAATCCCAGCCCACAGGAGGCAGAGGCAGGCAGATCTCGAGGCCAGCCTGGTCGACAGAGTGAGTTCCAAGACAGCCAGGGTAATGTGATTAAATTGCTAGCAATCCCCAGAATCAGCTTAATGATCAAAGGAATTTATTTGGGGGTAAACTCACAACCACAGGAGATTTATCGTAGGGTTCTGAAAAGCTGAGCTATGTCCCATGCTGAACGGCTTGATCCAAGATCTCAGCATCCAAAACCACAAGGTAGCCAAGAGAAGGCGTGTACGTGCATCCCAGGTATTTTTTTTTTTTTAAAGATTTATTTTTATGTATACAGTGAGTGTTCAGCCTGCAGACCAGAAGAGGGCTCCAGATCTCATTACAGATGGTTGTGAGCCACCATGTGGTTGCTGGGAATTAACTTGAGACCTCTGGAAGAACAGTCAGTGCTGTTAACCCCTGAGCCAGCTCTCAGCCCACATCCCAGGTCTTAAGGGTCCCCATGGCCATGCCCCAGGGGCAGATACCTCAAGGTCATAGGCAAATGTAACAGCTACAGCTGCTTCACTAGGGGCGGTGCTTCAGGGCATGTCTCCAACAGCTGCCCACTACAGCCGGGGTACACAGGGAAACTCTGTCTCGAAAACCAAGCAAACAAAAGAAGTTCATTGTGATGGATGGACTTTGAGTCTGGGCAAGTCCCTCATGATTCTTTTGAAGAAGCAGCTTTATTATGATATACCACACATCTACAATAGATCATTTCAAGTAGTCACTTAGTATACCTGTGGGTGTACAGCCATTATAATTAAAATAGTCCACCCCATCTCAGCCCTAGGGCCTGTCTACTTTCTGTCTCTGTGGGTTGCCCAGACTGGACATTTCAGAGACATGAAATCATAACCTGTTTCTTTTTGTGTCTGCACTCTCACATTCAGCAGTCTTTTTAGGTTTCTGTACTGTCATCTTTACTTCATTTCTTTTCTTCATTTCCTAATATTCCCTTACATGGATGTGTACATTTTCTATATCCATTGGCCATTTGATGAATCTTTCGGTGGTTTCAGTTTGTGACTTAGGAATTATGCTGCCATGAACAGCCATATACAAGCCTGTGTGTAGACATCTGTTTTCTCTTGGACATAGATTTAGGAGTAAAATTGCTGAGTCATATTGTAACTTTCCATTTAGCCTTGTGGAAATGGCCAGATGTTTTCCAGTGGTGGGAATACCAACCATTTTATTACCCCAAGCAGTGATGAGGTTCAGGTTTCTCCACTCCCTTGGCAATACTTGCTACTGGCCATCTTTGGAGCCTCGTGGGTATAAAGTAGCTTCTGGTTGTGGGTTTGATTTGTTTCCTGAATGTAATGATGTCCAGCCTCCTAGGGGACTGTTGTCACCATATACCTTTGGAGAACTGTCTGTTCAGACTCACGCTCTCTTCCCTGGGATAATGTCATCCAGTTACTCTACCAGCCCTTTAGCACATATATGAATGGCAGATACTTTCTCCAATTCTGTAGGAAGGCATTTTCTTTTTTCTCATTTATCCTGAGGAACCTGTGACCCTCCTGAGAGCTAGGATAACGTGGTTTGTCACCAATGCCTCCCTCCTTCTACTGTCTTCTTCCTCCTTGGCCTCTTTTTCCTGTGCTGGGTATTGAACCCATGCCTCACACATGGTGGGCAAGCACTCCACCACGGGTCTCCAGGTCCCTCTCTTTTTTGAGACAGAGTCTCACACAAGCTCAGCCTGGCTTAGAACTCACTGAGTGGCTTAATTCACTGGCCTTGAACTAGTGGTAGTCCTCCTGCCTCAGCCTTCTAGATGCTAGATTATAGGTATGATGGCCTCTAGCCATTTTTTTAGCTTTTATTTTGAGACAAGGGCTAAGTTGCTAAGTTGGCATTGAACCCTAAATTCACCTTTTAAGCCATATTTTTCTAATTCAGTCTGATTACCTTTTATCTTTTAATTCATTTTTATAAATTTTTTGAGAGTTTTTAAATTTTTAACATTTTAAAACAACATGGGCTATAGTTCACTAATAAACTATAACTTGTTTTTACATGTGAACTGTATTATAGTAGTCCCTCTAAGAATTAGCTTTACGATGTATAGCGCCCCAGGTCTGTAATTTCAGCACTTGGGAGATGGAGGCAGGGAGGGTTAGGAGTTCAAAACCACCTTTGGTCACATAATGATTTTGAAGCCAACGTGAGCTACATGAGACCCTGCCTCACTAAAAACTTAAAAAAAGTTTTGTTGCTGGGTGGTGGTGGCACATGCCTTTAATCCCAGCACTTGGGAGGCAGAGCCAGGTGGATCTCTGTGAGTTTGAGGCCAGCCTGGGCTACAGAGCGAAATCTAGGACAGCCTCCAAAGCTACACAGAGAAACCCTGTCTTGAAAAACCAAAAAAAAAAAAAAAAAAAAAAAAAAGGTTTGTTGTTACAGTATTCTGGTTATTTATTGCTGACAGAAAGCCATCCCAAAACACAGTAGCTAGGACAGTCCTTTCTTACCCCTCAGGACTCTGCAGGCTGATTAGACTCAGCTGGGCAGTTGCCACTTGAGGCCTCCTGCAGCTGTGGTTAGACAGTGTGAAGCTGGAAGCATCTGAAAACCTAAAGGCTGCACACAGGGCAGCCGCTGGGACAGGCCTGCTACGGGCGTGGCTGAGCTTTGCCTTTCCCTGATTAGACCAGGCTACCCAGATTCGTGGGGCAGGGTGCCTTAAACCTCACCTTGAAAGAAGAGCAAAGACTCCCTGGCTATGATTAACTCACAAACTACATGTTTGTGCTAAACGTTAGCACATGCCTCTCGTCCAGTTTTAACCTTTCCTTCCCTGCGTCAAACAGATTTAAGCAGCTCTGTGTACAGTGAGATGTCTTTCGACCCAGAAGAGTTTGACTTCTTTCAAGTTGGACTTGATACCGAAATAACATTTTGCTTTAAAGAACTAAAGGTAAGCAAATGCTTCTGCCCAAGTCAGACTGAGTTTTCCTTAGTACTTGTAAAGGAATGATTCTCACTTTCTCCTCCTCTCCCTGCAGGGGATCCTCACCTTTTCAGAAGTGATGCGCGCTCCCATAGCCATCTACTTTGACTTTCCTGGGAAGTAGGTCCCCAAGAACTCTGTGTCTTTCCTTTTGTCACCAAAAACAAAAGCCTTTGGAGCATGGTGAAGTTGACGCCACACCAGGGCCCTCTCAACTTTACTAGCAACATTTATCAAACGCAAAGTTTAAAAGATGCCGTAACCTGGTGCTTTAGAATTGGTAACTGGACCAGATGTGGTAGCACGTGTCTGCAGTCCTGGCATGTGGGAGGTGGAGACAGTGGGATCAGGAGTTCAAGGTTAGCTTTGGCCACACAGTGAGTCTGAGGCCAGCAAGTGCTCTGGGACCTTGTCTCAAGGAAACAAACCTAAGTAATTTGGTACTTTGACCGAGAATGTTAATTCTTCTGCAAGGTGAAACATTTGATTGGCTCCTGACAAAATTGTCTAATTAGGAAATTATGCATTGCTCAAACACGTGATCTCTGGGTAAGCCTTTAATGTAGTTCAGAACTAAAACTGAATCAGATCGGTTCCCTGTGGTCGCTAAGTGCTTCCCAGCTCTTAGGACTCCTGGCCTGTGAAAACATGGACATGGACGGAGCACCTGCTGTCTTTATCCCTTAGCTGGTGGTACTTGCTGATGTGTTCCTAACACTCAGAAATGAGCATGGTTTGTGCTGATTGTCCTTCTAGACCGGTTGTTTTGAGTGTTGACGACATGCTTTTGGAGGCGAACTTTATCTTGGCGACGTTAGCGGATCAGCCAAGCAGAGTGTCTTCACCACAGTCACTGTGTCTTTCCCAGGCACAAAGGAGGTGAGGCTGGCAGCTTTCTCTTTCTTTTTTAATATTGGGGATGGCGCGTGTGCTGCCACACATCTGTGAGGTCAGAGGATGGCTCTGTGTCAGTCCCTGCCTTCCACTGTGCTTCCTTCACACAAGGTAGCTAGCCATTCACAGGTGGCCTGTGAACTGGGCATTCTCCTGTCCCTGACATAGAGCATTGGGGTTGCAGATGCACACTACCGAGTCCAGCTTTAAACAGGTTCTCAGGGGCCAAGCGCAGGAACTCCCCCTTGTGTAGTAAGGGCTTTACCCTTCACGTTGAAACAAGTGAGTGAACCATTAGGTCAGTTTTCTTTTGAGACGGGGTCTCTCCACATAGCCCTGCTGTCCTGGAACTCAATATGTAGACCAGGTTGGCCTTGAACTCTCAGAGATCCGCCTGCCTCTGCCTCCCCAGTGCTAGGACTAAAGGTATGTGTCACCACAACTGGCTCATAGTTAGCTTTTTAAAGACTGAAACCATACATGGGCCACATGTCATTTTAAATCCTACTCTCTCCGTGACATGCATATTACAGACATGTTCTAGTGTCGTGATCTATGATTTGAAAACACGCATTTTCATGACTTTATAAAACTTGATCCAGGGGCTGCAGAGATGGCTCAGCGGCTAAGAGCACTGGGTGTTCTTCCAGAGGTCCTGAGTTCAATTCCCAGCAACCACATGGTGGCTCACAACCATCCGTAATGAGATCTGGTGCCCTCTTCTGGCCTGCAGGCAGAACACTGTGTACATAATAAATAAATCTTAAAAACAAACAAAACAAAACAACAGAAAAACCCATGACCACGGCAACTTCTAAAAGAGAGTGTTTAATTGGGCTTATAGTTTGCAAGAGTTAAAGTCCATGATGGTTGGCAGCAGGAACAGCTGAGAGCTCACATCTTGATCTACAAGCAGGAAGCAGAGAGTGCACTGGGGACGGTGAGAGTCTTTTAAAGCCTCAAGCCCACCCCTGTGACACACCTCCCCCAACAGGGCAACACCTAATCCTTCCCAAACAGTTCTACCAACTGAGGACCAAGCACTCACGCAGATGAGCCGATGGGGGCTGTTGCCATTCAAACCACCACAGACAGGCCAGCACCATCCAGGCATTTCCAAATGACTGTACACATTAACCTTACCTTTCAACAAGTACTTCTGTTACCAGACTGCTTAATCCACAGCTCTCACCATCATCTCACACGCTCTCAGTCACATACAAATGTGTTTCCCACTAAACAACTCCATCTAATCCGTCTTAATACCCCAGGCCAGACCCCACACAGTCAAATGCCCAGGGGTGTAAAAGCCAAGCCAGCCAGGCCCCAGAGAGCATCTCTCGAGCAGCACCCAAAAGGCTGTTTCCCAAGGAGCCTCCTGACAGCAGCTCTGCAACAGAGAGCAAGAGAGCCAGCGCCAACCAGGACGACATCTCTGAAGTGCCTGAAAGTGTTGTCAGTGACGTGGAGGAAGGGCCGAGCCCTCCACACCTCAGGAAGGTAGGAGAGCGGTGCTGAGGCGGTCATGTCAGCCCGGTTCTCAGCATCCATCTTGATGCAGACCCAGTCAGGCCACCTGTTTCGTGAAGATGCTCTTTCAAGTATATTATATACTTGGAGGAAATTCACTCCTCCACCCTCCTCTCCCTCCACCCTCCTCTCCCTCCTGCTAGTCTCCTTTCCTCTAGTTTCTCCTCTGCTTTCTCATCTGTGTGTGTCAGATATGATCATATATATGGTGTACTGTATCTGCATATGTGTGATCCACAGGGAAAACATGCAATCCTTATTTTCCTTACGAGGATGACCTCCATTTGCATCCATTGTCTAGCAGATTACATCATTTCGTTCTTCTTTATGGCTGAATAAAATGGCATTGCATAGATATACCACGCTTCTTTTATCCACATATCTGATGTGGATAGTCAGGCTGACTATATAAGATGGCTATTGTAGAACAGTGCAATAAAATGGATATGCAGGTGTCTCTTGGGGCATGTTAAATGTCCTATGCTTATACACTCACAAGTACCTAGGAGTGATATGGCTGGGGTGTCATATGGTGACAGAAATTTCTAGGGCTTATGTTGTTTTGGAGAGAGTCTAATGTAGCCCAAACTAGCTTTGAGCTCCTTATATAGCCAAGGATGGCCTTAAACTTGTGATACTTGTGTCTCTCCCTCCCAAGTGCTAGGATTACAGGCATATGCCCCCATACCTGGCTCTTTTTGGTGTTCAGTCTCTTGTAGTCCACACTGGCCTTGAACTATGTACTCAAGGACAGCCTTGAAGTCCTGGTCCTCCTGACTTGCCTCCCCAAGTGCTAATCACAAGTGTGCCACCATGCTTAGCATAAAATATTCAATTTCTAAGGAATCTCTGTACTGATTTCCTTAAGGCGTGGATTAATTTACATTTCTACCAGCAGTGTAGAAGAGTTCCTATTTCCTAACATTCTTGCTGACATTTGTGGGTTTTCTTTTGGTTTTAGATTTATGTGTATGTGTGTGCACCAATGTGTTCAGTGTCCATGGAGGTGAGAAGATGGTATCAGCTCCCCTGCAGCAGGAGTAACAGGTTCTGGGAACTGAATCTGGGTCCTCTCTGTAAGAGCAACAAGTGCTCTTAACCACTGAGCACCCCCCTCCAGCCCCCGAGGTTCTGTTTTGTTTTCACATGTGTGTGTGTGTGTTGTGCACACGTATGCATGTACATGTAGAGGACATGTCAGAGGACAGCTTGCAGGAGTCAGTTCTCTCCTTCTACCATGTGGCTTCTGGGCATCGCACCGGTTCATCAGGCCTGGCAGTCAACTGCCTTTACCTGCTCAGCGAGCTTGCCAGCCCTCTTGTTTGGTTTGGAGATACATACATATATATTAATTCTTTATACACTGTAGATCCTGATCCTGGCAGATGCACAGCTAGCAGAGATTTTACCCCAGTCTGCTGCTGCTCACTCACTGTCCTGCTGCTGTGCAGGGCTTCCTAACTTCACGCAGTACCAGCAGTCAGCTCTTAGTGCTCTTACCCCAACCACTGCAGGCCCTTTCACAAAGCCCTTGGCTGTTCCCGAACTGCTTTATCTGTGTTCTCTTCTAATTCAGTTTCCATTTACATGAAGGTCTCTGATCATCTTATTTTCAATTGAAGTTTGTACATGTGTGCGCACGCACACACAGCATGTGAGCAGTGGTCTAAGAACAACTTGCTGGTCGATTCTCTCCTACTCTGTGGGTCCCTGGGATTGAATCGGAGTCATTAGCTCGACAGCAAGTGAACGTACCCACTGCACATTGGTGGACTTACCAACTTAAAATAGTATTGTCTATGTGTGGTATTGTATCTGTTGTGTGGTGTGCACGCCGGTGCATGTAACTACACATGTGGGCACATGGAAGCTCAAAATCGATGCTGGGTGACTTTTTTAATTAAAAATGTATTTGTAGGGGCTGGGGAGATGGCCAAGTGATTAAATATACTTGATGCTCTTGCAAAGAGTTTGGTTCCCAGCACCCAAGTTGGGTAGCTCACAACTGCCTGTAACTCCAGCTCCAGGGGCTCCTACACCCTCTTCTAGCCTCCACAGGAACTTGCATGTGTGAGCATACACACACCTTTTGAGAAAAGAATCGCTCTCTGTGTTCTCTCTCTGTACTTTTCCTCCGCACAGTCCTTCTGTCTCTGTCTCTGTGTCTCTTTGGCTCTCTCTCTCTCTCCTAATAAAGCTCTAGAAAGGTTAAAAAAAAAATCAGCAACTTTAAAGTTACGTGTGTACGCACATGCCCACACTGCATCCTTCACTATCTCTATGGGGGCTGGGATCCAGGTTTGCCCAGCGCCATTTCACTGGCCATCCTTCTTTATTTTTTGAGACACGGTCTCTCAGTGAATCTGTAGTTCATTCCTTCAGCTAGGCTGACTGACCAGTGAGTTCCAGGGATTGGCCTGTCACCACCCCAGCCCTGGGGTAACAGACAGGTGACAGTGACAGATTCTTACACTGGTGCTGGGGTCCAAACTCAGGTTCTCAGGCGTGTGCACCACGCACGCACTTTGTTCTCTAACAAGCGAGCAGCTGCACATATCTCCTACACAAATACTGCTTCCCAGCTGCTCTGCACTTAACGCGTCCTGGGAACACCGCTGTGACGTCTTCCCTGTGCGTTAACTCAACCGCTCTATGGGGCCATGTATAGTCCCCAGTATTCTGTAATTACAAAAGCTGTTACAAGCATTTGGGAGGCAGAGGCAGGAGGATCTCTTTGAGTTCAAGGCCAGTCTGGTCTACACATACTGAGTTCCAGGCCAACAAGGGTGTTTGTTTGTTTAAAATATTTTTATTTTTTATGTGCATTGGTGTTTTGCCTGCATGTATGTCTGTGTGAGGGTGTCAGGTCCTCTGGAACAGGAGTTAGAGTTGTGAGCTGTCATGTGGGTGCTGGGAATTGAACCTGGGTCCTCTGGAAGAGCAGTCAGTCCTCTTAACCACTGAGCCATCTCTCCAGCCCCAAGGGTATTTTTTGAGACCTTGTCTTAAAATAATAAACCAGTCAGTGGTGGCAGATGCCTTTAATCCCAGCAATCTGGAGGCAGAAGCAGGCAGATCTCCATGAGTTTAAGGCCAGCCTGGTCTACAGAGTGAGTTCCAGAACATCCAGGGCTGTTTGTTACACAGAGAAATCCTGTATCAAAAAACAAAACAAAACAAAAAAACCCAAATAAATAAAGTAAACAAGTGAATAAAATAAAAAGCTTTAAGAACAAACTGGGTCACACATGCATCTTCTGTTAGAAGTTCAGCCTTGCCGCGGAGTGGTGGCACATACCTTTAATCCCAGCACTTGGGAGGCAGAGTTCTAGGACAGCCAGGGCTACACAGAGAAACTTTGTCTTGAAATCTGCCCCCACCTCTCTCTCCCCACCCCCACACACAAAGTGTGACCTTAGGGTAAAGTCTTCCTAAGTGTGACAACTGACCCAAGTGTGTAGAGGTTTCCTTTGCAGTCCTGTCTGCTTGCTGCAGCAGTCAGGGGAGTTCCCCCAAGTCTGCAGACAGCATGTGATGCCAAACTTGGAAAAGAAATCATTGCCAGATTTATAGTTCAAACTTTTCTTGTTTGCTTTCAAAAGGTTTTATATATGTGTTAGCCTGTTTAAGCGTGTGTGCCACATGTATACCTGGTGCCCACAGAGGTCAAGGTGGATCTCTTGGAACTGGAGTTACTGATGGTTGTAAGCCCCTATGTAAGTGCTGGGAGCCAAATCTGGATTCTCTGCAAGAGTAGCTGGTGCTCTTAACTAGAGTTACCTCTCTAGCTCAGTTTTTTCTTTATTTTTGAGTTAGGGTCTCTCTACATATCCCTTGCTGTCCTGGAACTCGCTATATAGACCAGACTGGCCTCAGACCCACAAACCCACCTGCTCCTTAGTTCTGGGACTAAAGACCGTTTGTTTGTATGTGTGTCTGCCACATGTGTGCAGTACCCAGAAATCTTAAGCGGTGTCAGATCCTGTGGAACTGGAGTTACAGGCAGTTGTGAGCCACCCAGCTTGTGTGAAGCCAGGAACAGATCTCAGGTTGCAACTCTCCACTCTCTCCACATGGCTTCAGTTTGCATTTCTCAGATTGTGAGTGAAGTTGAATAGCTTCTGGGAACTGACCTTGGGTCTTGAGAAGAACAGAAACGCTCTTCCCAGCTGCACGATCTACAGCCCTGTTCCCTGTTCCTCACTGCACACAGGCTCATTAAGCCACTATCTGTGATGTTCGGTGCACCCACCTACACATCTTATATTGGTTTTTGTTGTTGTTAGTTGTTGTTTTTTTTTTTTGCCATGCAAAGGTTTTTTTTCCTTTCATTAGTAATTTTTTTTAAATTTCAAATGATTTTGAGTCAATTAGAAAGCTTTCCTACACGGGTTAAGAAATCCACCCCTTTCCTCTTTGTTTACTCACTGAGCCATCTGGAGTCTGTCTTCGTGCATGCTGTAAATTATGTGTCTAACTTTGTCTTTCCAGAATGGCTATGCAGCTACCCTTTAAACCTTTAAAATTACAGCCTGCCCTTGCCGTGTCAGAAACCTGGTACCCTTGTGCCAGCCCTAAAGTCCCCTCTGCCTTCACTGCCTCATCAGTGGCCTCTAGTGTGGTGGCCTGGTAGATTTTTGCAGACTTATCCTTTTCTACTCTCGAACATTTACTTGTGATTTAAACTTCAGTAACAGCTCACCCATCTCCAAACAAAATGCCTGTTGGTATCTGAACTACTTCACACTTCTATTAACTTAGGCAAAGCACCGTTATGCTGTTCACTTATCCACCCGTAACCAAGCGATGGCTTTCTCTTTAAGCCCACTTGTGTCTTTTAGAATTCAGACTTTTAAAAAGTGATTTGTTTTTCTTGAGACAGTATCTCATGTTGCCCAGGTTTGCCTCAAATTTCCTCTGCAGCTGAGGATAGACCCCTTGTCTCTTATCTCCCAAGGGCTAGGATGCACTACCACACCCAGCTTGTTCCTGTGGGAGGTGGTATAGTGAAGACAAGGTCTCACTATGTAGCCTAGATCAAAACTCCCAGTCCTCATGCCTCAGCCTTCTGAGTGCTAAGGAGTTAAGAGGGCAGCACATCGAGCGTCTTCATAGGGTTTGTGTATCTACTGTGAAGTGTATTCTTCATAGGGTTTGTGTATCTACTGTGAAGTGTATTCTTCATAGGGTTTGAGTGTATTCTTCATAGGGTTTGTGTATCTACTGTGAAGTGTATTCCTGGCTGGGGACGGAGCCCATGCTAGGAATTCCAGCTCTTGCCAGGGTGAGGCAGGAAGATTGTGAGTTCCAGGCCAACCAGCCAACTTTAGAGATTCTGTCTCTAAATAAATGGTGAAGGGGGGGGGGGCAATAGAGTGCTTGCTTAGGATGCCCAGGGTTCTGGGTTTGATTGTCGGCATTGTACGAGCCTGGTGTGGTGGTGCACATAGTCCGAGGCCAGCTTGGGCTACATGACTGTTGCCGTAGATGTTTTCTCTACTGGTGTGCACTGAAGGCAAACATTTGTGTGCACAGCTATTCTGTGTGTTGACTCTGTCTCTCCACTTTGATCTGTTGTCTTCTGGCTCTTGTTGGATTCCCCCGGCATAGTCCCAACAGACAGAAACGGCCTGATTTCCTCCTCAGGGCCAGTGTTGATTCTCCTGTGCACTGTCCTGAGTTGCAGCCAGAGGCAGGCATCCTGCTTCCTCCCTATCCCGGGGAAGGTGTGGTGCAAGTACTGTCTTTTGTTTGGTTTCGAGACAGGGTTTCTCTGTAGTTTTGGTGCCTGTCCTGGATCTTGCTCTGTAGACCAGGCTGGCCTCGAACTCACAGAGATCCGCCTGGCTCTGCCTCTCAAGTGCTGTGACTGCTTTCTTAATGTGTGTGTAGTGTGTCCATGGAGGACTGAAGGTGTTAGTTACAGGCAGTTTTGAGCCTGTCCAACACAGGTCCTGGGAACTGAACTCAGGTCCTATGAAAGAGAAGCAAACACTCTTAACTGCTGAGCCATCTCTCTAGCCCCTCCTACTGTTTTTGTTCATGCCTCTGTGCCTCAAGCTCACACTTGTGACCTAGGGCCAGGAGTCTCTCACCTTCCTTTGCTTTGTGGTGCTGGAGCTGGAACCCAGGTCGCTGGCACGTTAGCAGAATGCTCTACCACTGAGCCTAGCCTTCTTCCCTGTGTGTGTGCGTGGTTCCTGCTTGACGGAGGAAGGGTGGTTAGCCAGTCAGAGGTTTTTGGGTTTTTTGTGTGTGTGTGTGTGTGTGTGTGTGTGTGTGTGTGTGTGTGTGTGTGGTTTTTCGAGACATGGTCTCTCTTTGTAGCTCTGACTGTGCTGGATCTCGCTCTGTAGACCAGGCTGGCCTTGAACTCACAGAGATCCACCTGCCTCTGCCTCCTGAGTGCTAGGATTAGAGGTGTGCACCACTATGCCTGGCAACCAGCCACAGATTTTAAGACCAGGTAGACATCAAGAACAAGGGCAGGGGCAAACAAAGTCAGGCAATGCTCAAACACCAAGATAAGCCTGCACTCTGTGGCCGGCCGCAGAGAGTGCCCTGACATTACTGAGAGCTCCTGCACAGGGCCAAACACCCGACAGAAGGCTGCTTGGGTCATCTGTAGCCTCAGGACCTTGACCTTGGCCAAGCAACAGAGACTGCCTCCAGCTGAGCTCAAGGCAGCTGCTGCTCTTTAGCAGGTGACCAGACTTCACTGCAGGAACAGGACAACCGTCCTCTCTAGTTCCAAAGGTCACTGTGTGAAATGGTTCTCACAGGGCCAAGCATCAGGGTGTCCCTTAGCCTGCCCCTTTCAAGAGCTTCTGCCATGGCCAGAGTCTGGCACCTTCCTCCACTCTTAGGCTCGTAGTCCCGTTCCATCTCCCAAGTCAGGCAGTCAAGTGTTTACCCACCTGGCTGGTAACATCAGCTGAGCAACCTGATTTCATCACTACCTACCTGTGTGGTGGGGGCTCAGGGGTAGCCCATGGTGGGGCTATTGTTCTGCTCACCACAGCTAAGCTGGGGCTGACTAGCCTAAGAGGTCAGAAGCTGCCGCTGTCACACCTGCAGAAGGCACCTTCTTTCCAGCCTGTCTCACGTCTTCTGCTATGGTGGCTGCTTCAGGCATGGGGCTCATTTCTGGGAGGAGCTGAGGTCGGAAGCTTAAGACAGGGTGGGGAGAAGCATGAGGAGACTCCCTGAGTACAGGCAGGTCTGTGACAGAGAAGCTCCCCTTCAACAGAGCAGCAGGGCCTGGGTGAGGGTGGGAGGTCGGCTTCAGCCTGTAAGGGCAGGGCAGATACGGGGTCAGGAGTGGAGGGAGACAGCTAGTCACCCCCTTTGCCTGCAGAGACTCCTTCTTTTCCCAGTCCTGGTGGATGTTTCTGTAGCTCCAGGAAAGGTCACAGTGGACCACCATTCACAAAGGTCCTGGCTTGGGCTGCTGACGTCAGAAGAGGCTGTCGCTCTAGAGAGACCAGTTGATAATGGTGTCCATGATTCATCACCATCAAAGACAGCGGCAGCACCTGACCCCATTCAAAAAGCCTCAGCTGGAGCCTTTAGTGAGCAGACTTTGTCTTCAGAATCAACTGCAAGCTTTTGTTTTCCCTTTCAGTTTTCCTGCATGTTCTTTGGAGCAGTTTCTTCTGAGCAGCAAGAACATGCCGGCCACCCTTTGGACAGCCTGGCAATAGCAAGTGACAGTGAAGAAGACGTGAGGGGATGAGTGTCCACAGCCTGACGCTCAGAGATAGCTGCACCGGGTGCTGAGCCCTGGCTCCTTGAAGGCCAAGGGAGAATGGAGCAGACACTGTCCCGGGCTTCCTAATATCACTATGCACAACAAATCCATTGTGCCACTTGGGGACAGAGCTGGGCACAGGAATGAACATATCGAGGTTCTTTGCTTTGTTTTTTTGAGACAGGATTTCTCTGTGTAGTTTTGGAGCCTGTCCTGGATCTCGCTCTGTAGCCCAGGCTGGCCTTGAACTCAAAGAGATCTGCCTGGCACTGCCTCCCGAGTGCTGGGATTAAAGGCGTGAGCCACCGTCACCTGGCCATATCAAGGTTCCTAGACACCGTTTACCCTGCAGCCTTGACATGTCCTCTGCCGGTCCCTAAAGGCAGACTTTCCTCAGCATCTTGGTGGGAGGGGGCATTTCTCAGGAGCCCCTAGGACTCTTCTGTACATGACTGAAGACAACAGTCATGCAGTCCCTTCTTATGCAATGACCTGCAGTTTCTGTTCAGTGTAGGTTGTGAATAAAGAAATCTACAGTTAACCTTTCACTTTGTGGTCATTTTATATATTATACAGTTTTATTTCCCAAGCTTCATTTGCTCTGGTTCCTGCACGATACGAAGTGGGATGCAGAAAGCATGTAGTGGACCAAGTATGTCTGAGTCATCCCCAGACGCAGCAGCCCAAGCTCAGGCTGCAGTGGAATGAGGGAGGTGGGAGACAAATGCCTGTCCATTGCCCCTCTCAGATGGAGCTGTTTACCTGCACAAACACAATGTTATGTAACACCTCACATTGTGTGACTCTCTCCCCCAAACCTGTTTACAGTCAATTACAAGCCGACAAAGGAGCCTTTGGTAACATCTTATTGCTAAGTTTTCGGAAAACCATCAAACCATAGGAAATGTCAACCAGCAGGCCACTGTACTTCAGACTCTGAGAAATTGGAAGTGCTGCCTAAGTGGATTAGCGTGCTTCTGAAGTGTGAGCAGATTCTAGCTGAAACCAGAGTGATTTGGCTCTTGTAGCTTAGCAATGAGTCACAGCTGCCCACAGTAACCTAATAAAAACCCAACTTAATCCCAAGATGTTCCTCTGTGAATGAAAATGGGCTTTCACTGAGCTTTTTGTGGAAGCTGGCAATGCCCACCTATCTCGACGCTGTCCTCTCTGTTGTAGACTGCGGACTTTCGAATCTCGTGTTTACAATGATAACTATGGATTTCTGACATTCCTAACTGATGCAGGTGGCTGCAGAGCAACTCCGTAGGTCTCCCCGTCTCCCTGCTGAGGACAAGGCCTGGGCTCACTCCAAAGCACCTTGGTCCGCAGTAGCCCGAGTCCAGCACTATTCTATAACAGTGACACTGTCACAAGTATGTAGGGCTTTGAAATTACAGCAGAGCGCAAGCAAGGCATGTGTGTGTGTGTGTGTGTGGGCGTGCACGCGCGTGCACAGACACTCGTGGTTCTGGGGTGGAATCCAGGGCCTCGCACACACTAGGTCCGTGCTCTGCCGCCAGGCCCTGGCCCTCACAGCAGCAGTTTTGGGTAGCTTCACTCAGTACTGTTTGGAAGGCACAATGGAAAAAAGCAAAACAAAAACAAAAACAAAACCCTCTATTTTACACTCAATTGCCAGTCCATTTTGGTGAATTTCTGAGGAAGATACACAGCTGCTGATTAACAGCCACACCGGTTCAAACGGTAAAGCACAGAAGACACAGCTCTGAAGTGCTGGCTCCCTGTTGGGTGGACCAAGAGGCTTGGGGTTGAGCATGTGACAGGGAGGACCACAATGCCAAGGGCTGGTGTCTCAGCTCCTGACCATTCAAACCAAAGGAGTGGCCATTAGTATAAATACTATATTTATTAAATATCTTTACAGTTTATTGAAATGTATTTACAGAACTATTCCTGCATAAGTTATGTTTCAAACATCGATTCAGGTCATTGCCTCTGGTAGGACAAACGATGATAGTCTCAACAGAAAACACAGCTCATCAGCATACACACATTCAGATCCGCGTTGTCACTTAGTTGCCTTTACCACAAACTACCTGCAACAGTGACATCTTGACATGGACACTGCTCTAGTTGAGAAGTTAAATTTTGTGATAAATTGACTTTTTGGAAAGAAATAGAATCCAAATGTCTTCTGGTTCATATTTTGCTTTTTATGCAGTTTTTTTTTTTCTTGGTATCGCAAAATTTTTCTTAAATGCAAAACTGTGACAGTCTCCAGAGAAACTGAGTGTTCTAACTCTGCCAAAGATAGCTGGCGTCCAGTGACAAGGAGCCATGAACCTACCCGAAAGTACAAACCCTACAGCCCTATCCAACGCTGCCGGCTACCTCGACACTCGCCGCCGGGATGGCAGCCCTGTGAGCTCTCACTGCCTACTCTATCCAGAACGAGGGCAGCGGCAGAAAAGGGCACTCTCCTGCCTCAGAAAGCTCATACTCAGTCTCTACTCCAGACACACACACCTGGAATGGATTCTTTGAGTTAGGAACCTATCAACCAAGTCAAGCATGCACAGTGCCTCGGGACAGACCTTGTTTTTACCCTCGCTGCTTTCCATTTCTAAGAGCCTAGGGACTCTAGCTACTTCATCTCCATTTGGTAATCTTACTTACTTTTTGTGCGCAGGCAGCTTCAGTTCATAGGAAGAAATAAGGTTCTGATATGTTTAGAGTGCACATTTTTAAAACAGAACAAAATAAAAATTTCAAGCATGTGATAAAAATAGTGATTTTTTTCTTTTATAATACAGTATTGCTTTATAAATATAGATGGAAAAGCTATAAACTTTACTGGTCTTTGGTGCATCCAGAGAGGGATAAATAATTTGCCATTTGTAAATTAAAATCCAAATTTCTCTTTTGTTATAAAAGTTCACTCCGTGAGACAAATATGAGTGCTTACATTGCTTGATTTAAAATACAATGCACGTGCACACCAGGTTCCAAATCGGACCTAGCGAGGGGTGTGTGACAGCCCCTGGCCATGGCGAGTGTGAGGCGGCACACTCCACCTGACCCCCGACAGTCATAAGATCAAGTGTATAACAAAAAGGACAGAGGAGAAGCAAATGGAATATGTAATGTCACTAGTCCACGCGCCAGGCCCAAAGTAATCTTCCCTCTGAATCTCAATGCCTGTCCCATGGGTTTCAGTGTACTAGAACAGTCCACCGTCCATTTCTAACAATCACTGCTCAGAGAAGTGAGTTGACTAAGTTGTAGAAAATACACCAATCTACCTTTATAAAGATTGCTTGATGGGCTAAATAAGAGCAGAAAAAAAGCCAGTGACTTGACCAGCTCTGCTCTTAGCAGGAATTAAATGTTGGCATTGGAAAATTAATGCAAAATAGATCCAGACTGTAAGGCTACAATACTTCTGACCAGAAACTAATTACAGACCACACAGGAGAGTTGAAGTATCGGTCCTAGGGTCACACACCCCATCTGGATGCAACCTTACTGTTTCAAACACGGACACTGCAAAGAGTTTGTGCAAAATAAATACCCACCACGTGCCCCTCATGCTCCGTGGTCAACAGAGCATGACATCTCCTTATCCCAGTCTCCTTCCATACCCGGCCCCTGTAGCTCCTCACCAAAGAACTCAGTGTTGTCAGGTTAGGGTAGTTAAGGCATTCTGACATGTAATTAAAGGTGATTCAAAATAGGAATCTAACATTATGCCAATTTAGGAATAGTAGATAAATTACTGAACAGCTTACAAATGAGTAACTCATTCTTATAAACGAAATGCCTGTTACAAGCATGATGCACTGAGATACAGCAATGACATGTACATGGTACATGGTAAACAATTTAAATAAAACAAGAGACAGCTACTCAAATATACAAACTCACAGACAAAATCTTAAAAACAAGTTGAGGTAACCTCAAACACAAGTTCAACGCAGTAACCAGGGAGCCAGTGTCTCCTGCAGAGGAAGGGCTGTGTGGCTGCTCACGCGATCTTCACACCAACATCACCTGACTTGCACAGAAAACACGGCTTTAACTTAAGGGCTTCTAAGTATATATGGTTTTCTACCACCAAGTTAAAGAAGGGAAAGAACGGACCCAAAAATATATATCTTTACAGCAGTCAATTGTACATAAACCTTCAAAGTAAGTTTGCACTCACAAGTAATGGGGAAATCCGAGAAGGAACGTTACCTACTGCAAATGGCTATTGGAACTGTAAACATTAAGCTGGACTCAGAACCCCACACTCAGCTGGGGTCACCGCGAATGTCAGGTCATCACTAGCTTTCCTGTGGACTCTGTGTGCTGCAGCCACCACGCTGTCACCTTGAGGACACAGCACAGTTGGGGCATGCTCTAAGGGTGTGAGGCTCCTGAGGGAAGGAGCGAGGCTGTCCACAGCCAACCCCATTCCAAGCTGCAGCTGCATACTCTTGCCCGGGAAGGCCGGTAGCATCCTCACAGGCAGAGCCGACGACTTCAGCTGCAGTATTTGATTCTCAGGCTTTGAGGAGTTTTGCAATTTTGTGTTGCATTTCTGTTAGTAGATTTTGGTAAGGAGTCTCCTTCCTCTATCCCTCCTGTGGGCTGGGCCTCCAGCCTGTGACCTGGACAAATCATAAACTGCCACAGCTTCAATCACAGGAGCACAGTAAGCATCTTTTTAAAAAGCACAAAATATTTGCATCCAGAGAACGAAAATTTTCTTCCAATTTGTAACTAAAACCGTTACGTTGCTAGGGTTGGGATGTCATAACCCAGCACACAGTTTTGGAGCAGGACTGTGGGCTCCTGGAAAACAGGAGTTTATACAGAAACACGGAGCCACCCCAGGCCTAGCAGAGCCTGTGCCTGTGGGGCACGGGCTTCCCCTGGGAGGGTCCGTGTGTTCTCTGGTAAATGTGTCACTATTTACTATTTGCTGAAGGTTAACATCCCTTTAACACACTGAAATTTTAAATTCACTTTACCAACATTACTCAGTCTCAAAACTTCAACTGCTTTTGAAAAGTAAAAGGCTTTGAACACCTCCAGGAGAAGGAAGCGGTCACCTCGATTCTCTTGGCGGTCACCAGCAGGTCCGGGCTAGTGGATGACAGTAGTGGTTCTCAAGAAGGATCGCAATGGGTCTCAAACATGGGCCAGGCGTCCGTCATTGGCCACTGAGATCAGTGGCAAAGAAACGTGGTCCTGCCAGCAGGATCAGCACACACGGCAGGGAAAGTGGGCAACAAGGGAAAGGCAGGAGTCGCCAGCGTGGCCAGTCAGTCCGTGTACTCAGCCACTATGGAGAGGAGGACGGTGATGTCATCTGGCTTGCCACCTACAACACAGATGGAACTCATGAGTGTGCGTGAAGGAGAGTCTGTCCAAGATGCGGCCCAGGTACACTGTAGAGACAAGTGCTCATGTTCCGGTGGATCCGGTTTACCTGTGCACCTGAGTGGAGGACAGTTAAAGCCGCAAGCTCCAAGTTTGGGAAGATTGGGAGTTCAAGCCCAGCCTATATTATGTGATACCATCCCCCAAAGCTAAAATACAAACAAATAAGGCACAGTTAAACACCACCAAGAAGCCAGGGCATGGTGCTGCATACCTATAATTTCAGTACTTGGTATGGCTGAGGCAGGAAAATCACCACTTATTTGAGGCCAGCTTGAGCTATCTAAGACCTTGCTTCAAAGAAACTAAAACAAAGAAGTGATTTAACTGAAGCTTAAAACCGCTGCCCCAAACCCACCTGCTGCTTTCCCACGTGATGGCTGAGCAGTCAGCTCACAGCATCGGCTCACAGCATCGCATCAGCCGCAGGGAGAGAGTCTGCAGGACAGCTCCAGCCAGCACTCACAGGAGCACTGTCCTAATCTGGACAAACAAGTCCAGTGTTTGGGAACTAGGAATTGCCCGTATTCTAATGTGCCAAGCAGCTGTGGCCTGTGCTCTTCTCTATTTGAACGTCTCCTGAGCTCAGATGTGCTCTGCATGTCACAGTATCACACTAGCAAAGGCTGGGCAGCCCCACAGTTCTGACACCACCATCAACCAGCGGGGGCTGGCCTAATTCCTGCGTACATCATGAAGAGGATAGAAAGACATCACAATCGAGGGCAATG
>CABHPH010126648.1:17239-28804 GCA_902168325.1 Peromyscus nudipes | reverse complement strand
ATTTTCTGTAGCTACTAACAATATCACAGGCTTTCTATGGTATAAAATGAATTACTTTAAGTTTTGCTCATGGTTCTGTTGAAAGGTTGGGGGCCCGTATCTGGTGATAACATTCTTGCAGAGGGTCCAGAGACAGTGCAGGGTATCACATGGTATACGTGGTAAGCGTCAAGGAGTACATATGTGCCCTGCTCTGGTCTTCTTGTAGAGCCACAAGCATTCATTCACAGATGATCCCACCTTGATATTCTCATCTAATCCTAATGACATAGCAAAGCCTTCCCCTTTTAAAACTGTAAATGGTTCTAATTTCACCCTCTTAATAATTCAAATAAAGATCACATTTCAACAAGAGTCCCAGAGGTGGTAAACTATATGAAACCACAGCAATATCTCTAGTTAATATTATATTTTGCACTTTGTAAGATATTAAGAGGGTAGAACTCGTGCTAAGTGCTCTGACTGCAAACATATAAAGTATACAGAACACAAGGGATACTGAGAGGTGATTGACATATTTGGTACCTTGACTGTGGTAATGGACTCACGTGTATGTGCTGATGTCCAAACTCTTCAGCATACATAGATTATATATATTAAATTATCTCTAACAGTGCATTCCAACAAAGCTTTTAAAAAGGACTCAATGGGAAGTAGTGGAAAGAGTAACATGTAGCAGCATGTGAGAGATACTGGAATATGACAAGGAGAAAGTTCACCACATTTCATGGGGGCATCTCTATTCCCAACTGGCTTACAGAACTTATGATAACTAAAGCCTCTACATGATGTTTTTATATACCATGCTAGATTAACACCACAAATATCCTGGTTCCTGATTCCCATCTCCTGGGCTTATGGGAAAGATAGGATCCAGACATGGCTTAGAGAAAACACAAGTGCTCATCTCTCTCAAGTAATGGAGCTTCCCTATTTCACAGAATTAATGTTGACAGAATTCACAAGGTTTAGGAAAAAGCCAGAGTTAGAGTGCACGTGATTTCTTCCAGCCATTTCAAAGCTTGCAATTTCTTTGCCATTGGTATCCTACCATGGAGAATTCATTTCATGCCTGTCTACTCTGGTAAAGCCTTGGAATGAATTGAAATGTTACAAAAAAAAAAAAGGTGAAAATTAAGAATGCCAAGAGTTATTTGAGGCAGCTAATTAAGAGTCATCCTCACTGCAGTTTTGCACACATTTCTGACTCTCTTTACCTGTAAACTTAGTTTCTGAAGTTGCATCTGATAAAGGCATTATGAGAAGCCCTTTTGCCTGTTGCCAAGGAGAAGGTCTCCTCTCTTTACATGGAAGTGCTGCAGAAAAATACTCACTTACAAGTGATCTTTTTGATACTGGAATTATTTTGATCACATGGAAAACCTCTGAGCTAAAAGTTAGTGCTGTTAATTATAGTGCTAGATGCAAATAATGAGGAAATGAAAGAAACAGACTGCCCCCCCCCTGCAGTGATTAGCACTATATGTAGATAAAAATCCAAACTACCTAGCCTTGCTAACAAAGGCTGTGATGGTCAATGCTGACAGTGTCAGAGGATCTAGAATCACTGAAGAGACAACGCTCTTGGTATGACTCTGATAGATTTTCCAGATTAGGTCAACTGAGTGGAGAAAACCCACCCTAAACATGTGTGGCACCATGTCACAGGCTGCAATCCTGAACTGCAGAAACAGAGAAAGCTGCCTGAGCACGTTTGTCTGTTGCGGCTTGCTAGCTGCTGAAGCAATGTGTCCAGCTGCCTCCTCAATCTCCCGCTGCCGCCATGACTTTTCCACCATGAAGGACTGTGGCCTCAGACTGTGAACCGAAACAAGCTTTTTCTCTCTTGAGTTGCTTTTGACTTGACTTCTGTCACGATGAGATAAATAACTATCCCAATACGCTACCTCTCTGGCCTCTGTTTAGGTTCCCATCACTCCCCCTGGACTCTTCCTCAATTATGTCATGATATTTCCATTCCAGAGTGGCTACAGGTTGCAGCCCTTCTCCCCTTGGGGTTCTTCACACACCCTGGCTTGTTCATGACATTCTTCTATCAGCTTGTAAGCCACTACCTCAACAAGCCCTTCCTTGACCCAAGTATATCATCAGTGAAGATACCACAAATAAAAAGAAAACAGGAACAGCTAAAAAAAAAAAAAAAAAAAAAAAAAAAAAAAGACTCCAGGAATTAGTGCAGCAAAGTGTGGATGCAGGGTAGTTATGAATTTGGATAATTCAGCTTGATTAGAATTTCATCATATGTTCAATTATTTCCCATTTGTCTATTCTATTGTCTTTAACAGATCAACAATGCGATACCCTTCATGGTTACAGGATGACTACAACTGTTCTAGACTTAACATTAGTACCCCATATTGGGGACTGAAAATGAGAGTTTTTTTATTTCTTTCTACTCAGCTGTGCATTAGCAAGAATGTTTACTAGTGGTCCCACATATAGCCATTCTCTGATTTCACCGGCTGGGATCTGACAGTCCTAAACCAACCACCAGTGATATGGGAGCAATCAATATGATCAATGGAGATGAAATTTGATCACATAAAAATCCTCTGAGATAAAAATTAACACGATTAATTATAGTGCTAGACACAAATAAGGAAGAAATGAAAGAAAAACATCTGACCCTCCAATGACTTCCTTCACATGTAGGTAAAAATCCAAACTGCCTACCCTTGTTAACCTTAACATGGCCTGAGGATGAGAACCCACCCAAACAAAATCAATGCTCTGACAACCAGTACAAAGAGGGAGATCAGGGTTTGGAAATGGAATGCTCAAAAGACAATGAGAAACAAATAACCAGAATATCACAGTCAAGATATATACCAACAGAAAACTTAACCTCTACATAAACTTATAATTCTCTTATTAATTTTCTGATGCTACCATGCAAATTTCAGCTCTACCATGGCAGTCACCTTGTATACTGCTTTACCAGGGTATTTCTCAGCCCCAGAATAGTGTTTGGCACATAATAAGCACAAAATGTTTTCTTTGAATGATACCATGCAAGAGTGTACCTGAATGTACACTCATTGTTAAATGATACCCTGTGTGGTAGCCACATGTTGAACTTCACAAGCAAGAGAATCCACCAGCTAAACTATGACACCAGTGGCTATAATCTTAGAAGATGGGCAATGAGTTCATCAATGAAACTCTCATGACTACAACAAGCTTTTATAGGGACCTAGAAAGCATGCACTTCTCTTCTCTCCAAAGTTCTTCTTTGTTGTTTCTGATTCCATGGCAACATCATCATATATCCAGTTCTCAAAGGCAGAACCCCAAGTATCTTCACTCCTGCTTAACTCACTTCCACATCCAATAGCCAAGTCCTGAAGACCGCAAAGCTCCATCCCACCCCTCCATCTTCACAACTGCCAGTTTAACCAGGCTGTGTTAGATAAACTGTAATACCCTTATCAACTGCAATTTTCAATGACATTTTGACTTATTTTCCAGTACTCTGCATTAACACATAGCTATCAGAAAAGGATCAAGTTCATTGTTACTGTATAGTGTCTTCACATAGAGAACATCCCTACTTTCTTTGCACTTTAGTAAGGTTACATCTGGGATGAAAGGGGGAGAAGAGGCAGCTTAAGCCATTTCTTTAAATGGCCATTGCTTAACAGTGAAAGAAAAGCTAGCATATAACTTAGTGTTTTTAGCTTGGTACTCAGCCAATTGTACAGAGTCCAGCCTTGTAAAAAATCCATCAATATATAAAATAAATGAAACAAACATAGTCCAACATCTTTTATGATTCTGGGATGTTAGCCATGGAGGACTTCTTGCTTTCAAACACTTATCATAATTGCTGAAATGACGTTAAAGAAACTTTATAGACAACATGTGAAACCTGCCTTTGTCCTCCATTCAAATCCTTCCTTTGAATTCCCAAAGCACCTTATACAGTCCATTTATTCTCCTCCTTTCCACATGTGTTATTTTTGACCTTATTGTAGTACCCCTACTCACCTATGAGCCCACTGAAACTCAACCGAGGTGTACTAGAGCCTGAATTCATTGGGGTCATATACACAATGTGTCATTCCTTTCTTTCCAGCTGCTGATTTCGACCATACTCTGCTGAGTCCCTATCTTCCAGCTCTTGATGGCACTACAGAATACATAGCTTCATGATTACTTTCAAGTAGTAGAAAGATTCTTGTATTCAGTGCTCCTCTTATGTCTCTGATATGCATGCCCCCTCTGTTTCATTCACACACACACAGCTGAAGAAGGTGAATGAAGAGTTGATTTTCCAAATGAACACAAAGACAGGGATCCAAGTTACAGCAATGTTTCAGGATTTGAGAAAATCTGAGTGGAAAGGCATTTGGCCTAATATTTCACTTCCTTCCTCTCCTTCCTCCTTAAAGACTCTTGGCTTCTCTATAGTTGGCAAGAGAGAGAAGGGATGAGGAGTGTGGAGTGAGCTGAGATGGTCCCCATCATATACATGCAGTGGAATTTCTCTTAGTATTGGCTACTTTGGACCACAGATACCCTCCCTTATAAGTGAGTGCCAAAATGTAACTCTCCTGCATAGCTTCCTCCATGCCCCCTGTACTGGTCCCTTCCATGGAAGAAAGTATTTGCTGAACAAGCCTGAGGACTGAATTCAGATCCCTAGAATTCACATAAAAGCCAGACACAGTAGCATATAAGCATGTAGTCCCAGGAGATGCGAGAAGGAAATAGCAGAGTGGACATTCCTGCCTGGCGGAAATAGCAGAAATGATAGAGACTCCATCTCAAAAAGATGGAAGGTAAGGATCAACACAGAGGATTGATCCACATCCTGCCATGACACACACATGCTCACATCCATATTCATTCATACACATACACATATATCACGCACATAACTGGAAAAGATGAGTAAAGAACCAGTTTTCCAAATGAACACAACAAAGACAGGGATGCAACTGACATCACGGTAATGTTTTAAAAGAAAAAATCCATTTCCTTCCATATCTAAGAAGTAGCTTAGGTGGCTAGGGAAAGTGGGCAGAAGAATCTGCTCTCAGGGGCAAGAACAGGTTGGCAGAAACAAGAACACAAGGTAAAGAGGTGGAGCACAGAGGCAGGCAGACCATCTGGGGGCTGCAATTCACATGGATAGTTCTGGATCGTGAGAAAATAAGAGAAAAATCATGATGAAGGAAACATTGAGAGGGTTTATGGAAATTGATTTGGGAGGCCATTGAGGGAACAGACCTCGGGGCTGGGACAGAGCTCAGTCAGTAAAGTGTTTGCCTTCATGTGAGGAACTGAATTTGATCCCCAGAACCAGTAAATAATAATAATAATAATGATGATGATGATGATGATGATGATGATGATGAAGAAGAAGAAGAAGAAGAAGAAGAAGAAGAAGAAGAAGAAGAAGAAGAAGAAGAAGAAGAAGAAGAAGAAGAAGAAGAAGAAGAAGAAGAAGAAGTCAGGTGTGGTGATATATTGTCTACCCTAATAAAATTTTGCCTGAGGATTAGATAACAGAACAAGCCACTAGATTACACATAGATGCCAGGCAGTGGTGGCACACACCTTTAAACCTAGTAGTCGGGAGGCAGAGATCCATCTGGATCTATCTCTGTGAGTTCAAAGCCACCCTGGACTACATGAGATTGATTCAGTCTAGGAAAGAAAAAGAGCCAGGCAGTGGTGGCACACACCTTTAATCCCAATACTTGGGAGTCACACACCTTTAATCCCAGCACTTGAGATCTCACACCTTTAATCCCAGTATTTGGGGAGCACACACGCCATTAATCCCAGCACTAGGAAGGAAGTGATGACTGGGAGAAAAAAGGCATGTAAGTCATGAGGAGACAGGAACTAAATGCTTTTTTGGCTGGAACTTTTTGGGTGAGGACTCAGAGGATTTCAGTCAGAGGATTCTTGGATTTGGTGAGGTGAGAGATGGCAGTGGCTTGTTCCTTTGTCTCTCTGATCTTCAGGTAAATTTTATTAGGGTGCACAATATATTATCACAGTCAGGTGTAATGGCACATGATTGTACTCCAAGTGCTAGGGAAGCCAAGACAAGTGGGTTCCTGGAGCTTAACTATCCAGCCAGCCTAGCCTACCTGGCAAGCTCCAAGTCAGTGAGAATATCGTCTCAAAAAGCAAGATGGACAGTTTCTGGGAGAATTACAACTGAAGCTACCCTCTAACCTCTAGACATATGTGCACATATGTATGTATGTATACCTGTACAGTTACATACAAGGGGAGAGGGAGGGAGAGGGAGAGAAAGAATTGTGAAACATTACTTTAACTATATAAAAATGTGTTACATTTGTTTATGTTGTGGAATGTTACTTTAACTGGGCAAAGATGCGTAACATTTGTTTATGCTACATTTGTAAATTATGCTAATTATGTAAAAATGTGATACAATTGTTTTACCTTGACGGCCTAAGGCCCCTGATAGGTCTAATAAAAAGCTGGACAGCCAATAACCAGGCTATAGAGGGATAGGCGGGGCTGGTGGGCAGAGAGGATAAGTAGACGAGGAATCTAGGCTCAAGGAAGAGAGAACAAGGGAGAAAGAGAGGGAGATTCCCCCTGGCCAGCCAGCAAGGCAGCTGCCAGCCAGACACAGAGGAAGCAGGAAAAGTAGGACATGCAGAATAAAAGAAAGGTTAAAATCCCCAAGGCAAAACACAGATGAAGAGAAACAGGTTAAAAGAAGTTATAAGAGCCAGCAGGATAAGCCTAAACTAAGGTGGAGCATTCATAACTAATAATAAGTCTCCATGTCATGATCTGGGGGCTGGTGGTCCAAGAAAGCCTACTACAGAGAATTTTTTTAATTAAGCAGAATGTATGCATATCTCAAATTGTTGGCTGGATGTGTGAACATTGCTCTCTTCCCTCATTACTGCAATTATCCAGAACAACCAGGATGATCGGACAATTGCATTGTGCCCAGAAACTCAAGACAACTGGGCTCTGTTGATATGCATGTTTACTTGTATATAGCATCTCCTTTGTCTTCTATCAGTCACGTGGCCTCTGTTCTTTCTCTACAAAAGAATTCTCTAACACTGTATAATAATTCACCACGGGTTGCTCAATAAACCGCCACCTTCCCCACCTTCTTTGGAATACTAACTATCTGTACCTGCATCTCCTGGAACACAATTTCCAAAGCCACTAATAAAATTGTTTTTCTGAGTTTTACTTAATCTACACCAGTGCAATGCAGAGGGTCCCCTACTTTAAAGTCTCTACTTTTAGCCAACCTGAATTTTCAAATCACATACTGACACTATAAACTGCCTTTTATACACCCAAGAAATACTTTCTTGTGTGAGCTGACAGATGAACATTTTGAATTGTTTAATAGTAGTACCCTTCAAGTTCCTTTCAGAAAAATGTCACCATCTTGGGCTGTAAAATAGTATTCAGTGCATGCATATGCATATAACATTACAAAGATCCTTCAACTGGGTTTGGATGGGCACAGAGCTACCTCTGAGACATCATGACCATCTTTCTACTTAATCAAGGTTATGTACATTTTGTAAACTGGATCCTGTGTTGATTACATGTGAAGAAATTTATACTGTCTAATTTACTCTTCAAAAACAAGTTTTGTAACATTTATCCTTTTAAAATAAAAACAAAGAGGAATTAGATCAAATAGAAATCATCAGATAAGTTGTAGAAAGCCAAATATAAACATTTCAGTCAAAATGAAGATGGGAATCTTTCATCACATCCAAAGCAGAACAATTTCATTTCAATCCATTGTTTAATAAGCTTAGCGTGGTTCAATCAGACACATGACTAATTGTGAAGGAAAAGAGCTGTAAGGTAAACATGCACCAACTATTATTAATAATACATGGCCAAAGATTGTGACTGAAAACAGAGATGTAATTATAAGGATCTGGTCATGTTTTGAGCTCTCTGGAACGTAGCCCTCATCATCCCATGAGTATCTATTATATATTTTACATATTTTAAATTAGCACACAAATGCTTGGGGAAGTATGTACATACAGAAACAGGAAGAAAAATGCCCCCCAACTGAAAGACTTTCCATTTAAAATGGTCAGCCCAGAAAACATACATATAGATGGCATTACATGGGCTGAAAAGATTATAATTAGGAATTTATAAGTGTATACATAATACATATACAGATATGCTACTCCTGCAATGACAATTAATGAAAAGGGGGCCATGAATTTGAAGGAGAGAGAAAGGAGGGGCATATGGAAGGCTTTAGAAGTAGGAAAGAGAAGGGAGAAATATTGTGATTAAATTATTATCTCAAAAATAAAATAAAGAAAAAAACAGTAAATAAAAAGGTTAAATGGGAAAAAAATCATGAACTAATTACTGCCTGCAGATGTTGCATCTCATGGCATTCTCAACATCCACAATGCACAATATAGCTTTATCTTGGATTCACTGTGCTGTTCTCTGTCTGTCTTATCTAGATCCAGTTTCCTTCTGAACCTGCTTTATTTGTTTCTAAGTCTAGCTTCAGCTTTCTGTAGGGATTCTGATCATTTTGTTCACATTGTAACAAATGAAGAAGCAATCTGTGCATTTGAAATAACACCTGATAATGGCTCTAAAAGGGAAGTTGGCAAGACTGAGAAGAAAAAGTGCCCAGATGGATCCATCCCTTGGAATGTAGGGAAATAGTTCCAGGACACCCTGCAGACATCACAACTTGGAGATACAAATCCAATATATAGAATGGCTGAGTGTTTGTATAGAAATGATGTGCGTTTTCAAATACTTTGTTATCTCTATATCATTCTTAAAACCTTTACCATGTAAATAATGCACTAATGGTTGATACAGATACAATAGTTGTTTACAAAGCAATGAGGAGAGAAAAGTCTGTACGTGTTTAGAACCCTCCATACCCTCCAGCAATATTTTCTATCCCTAGTTGGTCAAACCCGATGGTACAGAACCTAGACATATGGAAGTTTGACCAACAACTGAGGTGTGAGGCCCTAGCTTTGAAGAGTTTATATTCCCTTATACTCAGAAGGTCATACTGGTTGAAATAAATTATAAATTGCTTTGTTTGGGGGGCATCATCAGTCTTTTAGTTATTGTGGTATTAGCATTCTTGGAGATTGTAAGAGCAGCAAGCATCTTCAGTGCTCAGCCATCTCTGCAGCCCCAGTCTACATCATCTTGTACGGTAGCCTGAATGGACTACGATGCTGTCAGCTTTGAGTGCTTACATCTCGCCAAGCCTTCGAAATCTAGTCTAATCTAAATCTCTAAATCTCACACTAACCAAGATGGTAGCGCTTACTTCTGACCAGCAATGTTTTGCTTAATGATAACCTTAAGGCTGACTTACCACAAGGTGAGAAGGCAAGAGTATCCAAAGGATTCTGTCTGGCCCAATACCTGCATCAGGTGCCTCATGATCTTAAAATATATATATATGTATATATATGGAAACAACTCCACTTACATATAAAAACTAAGAGAAAATACTTTAAAAGGTCATGACAAATATCATAGTCTGACACTGGCCTCCTTCCTGCCTGCTTTATTTCAGGTCATTCAAAGTTTACAGAGTTTCTGAATGTGAAAATTATAATCACCACAACATAAATACGGCATATACCTGAAGTCCCAGGATTCTGGGAAGCCAAACAACAAAAAAAAAGGCTCTAGAGTTGGAGGTAGTGTGGGCTACACAGAAAATTCCAGGCCAGTCTGAGCAAAGACCCTGTGTCAGAAAAAGAAACAGTTATAACAACAAACAGGGCTTCGTTATTAGGAAGTAAATACAACAGAGATCCAATTTTCTGTGTCAGTGACAAAATTTCATGAGCACTAAGCAAATAGAATTACTATGCAGAGGATAGATCTTCTTGAAACATTGCAAGAATGAAAAATTCAAGAAGTCTTAATGGGCAAATATTTTAATAACAAGAGCCTTGAACCTGCTTTCCCGGATCCTCCCTGTCTTGCAAGCTACTCTCCTGCCCTGCCTTGATTTCTGAATCCTTTTGACAGCCTTTCTGCAAGCATTTATCAACGCAACGAGGAAGCCTCAAGTTCATATTGTGAGCAGGATGCTATCCAAGGAGCTGTAGGGGAGACATCATTAAGATCATCTGTGGATTTTCAGCTCGGCAGGGGGGCTCACTCACTCGTGTATTCTAGCCAGAACGAATTTCAAAAGAGAAGGATTTTTCGAGAAGGTTAGGCTGGGCCAGGATTTGAAGGCTTGGTGAGATGTAAGTAGACAAAAGCTCACAGCACTGTAGTCCATTCAGGCTCCTGTGAAGGATAAGGGAGGCCGCGGCAGGATGGGGATGGGAGGCTTCATAGTTAAGACTGATGGTTCACTGCTCCTGCAGAGGGCCCAAGTTTGGTTCACAGCACCCACATCAGACAGCTCATAATCACCTGTAATCCAGATCCAGGAGATCTGGTGCCCTATTCTGACCTCCTCAAATTCCCACAGAATTGCATAAAGAAAAGTAAATTAATCTGTGTAAAGACACTGTAGGGAGCTAGAGAGACGGCTTGGTGGTGAAGAGTGAGCACTCACTGCTTTTGCAGGGGACCAAGATTTGGTTCCCAGCACTGACATGGTGGCTCACAGCCCTCCCATAACTTCAGTTCTAAGGGATCTGATGCCTTCTTCTGACCTTCATGGGCACTAGCATGTGCATGACACATGTACATACTTGCAGGCAAACCACTTGTACACATAAAATAAAATAAACAAATATATTTTTTAAAGGCACTGTGGGTCTCGGCATCTGTTTCCATCAGTTGCTGGATGAAGCCTCTCTGATGACTATTGGGCTAGGCACCAATCTATAAGTATAGCAGAATATCATTAGGCATCATTATATTGACATTTTTTTTTCTCCAACCATGCTGGTTTTTCTCCCAGGCCTCTGGGTCATCCAGCCTCCAGGTCCTGGCGCTTCAGGCTGTGTCAGAGGTGGGCTCTCTCGTGGCATGGGTCTCAGGCTGAATCAGTCACTGGTTGGCTACTCCCACAATCTCTGTCACCCTTACCCCAGCACATTCCATAGGCAGGACAGACTGCAGGTCAAAGGTTTTGTGGCTGGGTTGGTATCCCAATCCCTCTGTTGGTAGTCTTGTCTGACCTCAGGAGGTGGCAAGTTTAGGCTACATATTCTCTTTTGCTAGGAGTCTTAGCTGGGGTCATCTTTGTAGATTATGGGGAGTTTCCCTTGCACCAGGTTTCTACCTGACCCTGAAATGACCCCTTTTCCAGTCAGCTCTTTTTCAGTGCTCTCCCCCCATCCAACCCCCACCCGATCCCTCACGTTCCCAGTCAAACATTAGGCTGAGCTCAGGGAATCCTGCCGAAGAGAGAGAGGAAGGATTATAGGAGCCAGAGGGGTCAAAGACACCACAAGAAAACCCACAGAATCAACTAACCTGGGTTAATAGGGGCTCACAGAGACTGAACCCACAACCAGGGAGCCTGCATGGGACTAACCCTAGGCCCTTCATATATATGTGACAGTTGTGTAGTTTGGTCTT
>CABHPH010126647.1:0-10722 GCA_902168325.1 Peromyscus nudipes | reverse complement strand
CTATCTATCTATCTATCTATCTATCTATCTATCTATCTATCTATCTATCTGCCTATCTATCTACCTATCTGTTTATCTATCTACCTATCTACCTATCTATCATCTATCTATCATCTATCTATCTATCTATCTATCAATCTATCTATCATCTATCTATCTATCTATCTATCTATCTATCTATCTATCTATCATCTATCTATTCCTCTCTCATACATCACATCCAGACCACAGTTTCCTCTCCCTCCATTCCTCCCTGACCCCCACCCTTCTAAAGCAACCAGGAAAGAGTCTGGCCTCCTTAACAATCCCTTTGAGTAATTCAAGATTTATTGCTCATGTTGAAATTGAACTGACCTCCTCATGTAGGAGCAGTGGACAGCAACTCAAAACAGAACAATCGTTTGATATCTCAGTTATGTCTATAGATCCATCTGGGAGTGAAGGAGTCAGAATCGAAGTGGCAGTTCAGTGACTGGATATCCTGGGAGGGGTGAAGCTGGCAACCCCATGGTGTTGCAAGGTCACTGTATGTGAAAGAAACCTCAGAACAAGGAGACTCTCCACAGAATCACAAAGGTACCTGTTGGAGAAGCCAGTAGGGCTGGGGGAATGGTCATTTGGTAAAGATTTTCTGTGCATACCTGACTTCAGATTCCCCACTCTCATGCAGGGTCAAGCAAAGGCTGACCACTGGTAATTCCAATGCCTCTGGGACAGAAATAGGAAGATCCCTGGAGTTCACTGTCCAGCTAGTCTTGCTAAATGGTGAGCTCCAGGTTCAGTGAGATCTCTGTTTCAGAAAGCCAGATGGAAAGTAAACAGAGGAAGACATTCAAGTTCTACCTGTAGCCTCTACACTCACAAAGACAGATTAGCATATACATAAGCACATACACACACATACACACATACACACATACACACACACACACACACACACACACTCACACACATAGAGGACACACACACTTTTTTAAAAGAAAAGACAGAACCACTTTTACCTTTGTTAGGTACACAACTACAAACCTCATTTACAATCTCACTCAGAGCAACCTTCCTGTTGCCCTGCCTGACTTTCCTAATGTTAGTTCCACTGATGAACATTGGCCTGAATTCTGTTGAAAAATTAGGAAAATGAGGAACAGGAAGGAAAATTTAAAGAACCACACCCCTCTCTCTGTGGCAAAGGAGTGTCTGAAATATGACCTACCTGGAAGGATTCTAAATCAGCAGAGAGTCACTGTTATTAAGCAGGATGGCCTAATTTTGAGGAAGTGCGAGCGTTTGTTGACATTCCCAGTGTTGCACACATGAATATCACATTACAGACTTGATACTGGACCAGTAAAAGCTGATATAAGCAAGTTATTTGAATTATGCCAAGGGGATTAGGAAGAAACTAATTATCTGCGCTTTCTGGTTCAGTTTCTGTAACTTACAAATTCAATTAAATAAGTAAGAAAAAAATGTTAAAACTGGAAAAACAAATGAATCTTTCCATAAATGTGTATTAAGAAGATAAAAGAAGTCTTATTTTCCAACTCCTTAAATATTACTCATGAGGTACATTTCAAGTTAAAATTATCAGTACTAAAATTGATGTTATCATTGTATCTAATTGTGAACGTATAGGTATACTAATTGGTTAATTCTACTTTGCTTAGAATTTGCTTTATTCTAAAAACCATATCATATCAGCATATACTTTTATTTTTGGAAAATCAATTATTGTCATTTGACAAGTTCAGAATTAATTTAATTATGTTTTTTCAATACATTTAATCAAATTTTTATCAAGAAGTTGCTCATCATTTAAAGGGTATATTTTATGAAGTACAGTCAACGCAAGCAACAAACTGCCTGCTGATACAGATATCAGCTCCTTCTCCAGCACTATGTCTGCCTGCATGCCTATATCCCTTGTTCTAGTTAGGATTTCTACTGCTGTGAAGAGACATTATGATCATGTCAATTGGCATGCAGGCAGACATAGTGCTGGAGAAGGAGCTGATATCTGTATCAGCAGGCAGTAGGAAGAGAGAGTACACTGGGCCTGTCTTGAGTGTTTGAAACCTCAAAGTCCACACTCAATGAAGTATTTCCTCCAACAAGATCACACCAACTCCAACAAGGACACACCTCTAAATAGTACCACTCGCTATGGGCCTATGAGGGCCATTTTTCGTTCAAAACACCACACCCCTTTTTTGACTTTTAGATAGTAGTGTGGACAAGAAGTCTTTAGCATGCATGCATTGTCAGATGATGAAATAATTAAACAAGGAAGCCAGCATCAATAGACTCTACCAAGAGCATGAGATCTTGGATCTGGTGGTCTTGCAGACATATTTCATAAAGCAGTATTTAAACGCATATCTGACAGAGACGAGAGTCATCATGTGGAAATGTTGGATGCAACAATCTAAAATGAAGTTCAAGCCAACACCATTGATGAGGCAGAAGCTCAGGGAAGAGATCAAAGCTTATATCTGAGCAGAGTGAAAAGGGGAAGGATGAGACAGTAGGAGATGAAGAACCTGGGTGTGGCTGCATATCTATTCTAAGAGAGTAGAATACAAGCATAGGGTCCACTTCTGAGCCCATCTTGCTACTGCATGAAAGCCTTAGATCCACAAGCAGCTAGGAATCTTGGCAGATACTGAAGGTGTAGGAAGTAGCTTGATGGGGGCAAATATTATCAAGTGGTCAAGCTGTTCATATTTTGAAGAAAATAAGGCAATCTTTTGATGGGTTGAATGTAGGAAGGGACAATGAAAAATAATATCTGGTTCATGAAGTGTGTTCCAAGGTTTGAAGAGACAAGAATACATTTATAAACATATGATATTTATGCTACTCTGTCCAATTATGAAGTCTGGCTTTGTCTTTCCTCTATCAGTTTTCTCCAAATAAGCAAGATTTCTTGGAGTTACACTAATAAGTTTTCCATTTATTAATATCAATCACGGCAAACAAATTATGTTTTATAACCGAATGAAATAAGCTTTCAAAAGTTTAGGGCTGGCATAATGGCTCATCAAATAAATGTACTGGATTCCCAGACAGATGGCCAGAGATTCATTCCTAAGAAGCCACATGGTAGAAAGAAAGAATCAACTCCCACAATATGTCCTCTGACCTCCACATTTAACCATAGTATGCATAAGCCCATACACATTCAAAACACACACACACACACACACACACACACACACACACACACGAATAAATTTGTATTAAATCTTTAATAAATGATTTTAAAACCACAAATTCATTCAAGCACTTTATTGCTGTTATTTAACACACAGATTTAAGCTTGGCGACCTCTATGCAATTTGTGGTGGTTGTTTTGTTGCTGTATGTTCTCTCAAGCTTTAAGAAGAGAATTTACCCAACCCAGAATGGCACTCTTCTGCAGATTCTATAGAACTTAAGTCACAAAAGGAGGACACGGTGAAGGGTAATTGGTGACAGAGAAATATTGATAATAATTGGATTCTCCTCTCCAGAATCCAACCCTACAGCTGGTCTATGAAACATGAATTGCTAAATGGTCTTATTATTAAAAAAGAAAAAAAAAGAGAGCCAGACCACTGGGGTGAAAATTGGGAGATCAGAGAAGCAGAATAGCCAGCCACGTTCTTACATCTACAAAATCCTCAGCCTCAAGAGAGAGACTTCCTGTTTATTCACACCTTATATACCTTTCTGTGCCCTGCCATCATCCTTTCTTCCCAGTACTGGGATTAAAGGTGTGTGCCACCTGGCCTGGCTTTGTTCCCGGTGTGGCCTTGAACTCACAGAGATCCGATGGATCTCTGCCTCCTGAGTGATAGGATTAAAGATGTGTGTGTTACCATTGCCTGACCTCTATGTCTAATTTAGTGCCTGGCTCTGTCCTCTGATGCCCAGATAAGCTCTCTATTGGGGTACACAACATATTGACATATAATGTAATATATCTTACAGCCATAGTATTGGAGCTGACGCTTAATAGACCACCGTGACACATCCACTTCCTGTCCCCAGACATGCAGTGTCTGCATTACTCCAGGACCTCCAATTGTACACAGGAACTGAACTATTCACCTGAGAATCCTGCAGTGGGGGGCAGGGGGTATCTGTGCTGACAGTTTGGGCAGATGCTGGCTCTAGGAGACATGAGTATATCATATGAGAGGGCAAATTCTACTATACCAGAGTTTGACAGGAATTATTTGAAGCATAGGAGGAATTTCAAACTTGTCTGTTCCTGTGGGTTTTTTTTTAAGTACTTAGGTATTCTCTCATCTTTTGTAGAAACTCTTGTCAATTTCTAGGGTTATCTGCAATGTGAAATTTTAATCATGTTAGTTCCAATGTAATCTAAATCACCTATACCTTAGATTTTATAGTGTCAATATACTTTAAGACATTAAGATATTTAAGCTATATATGAAATTATTTTTATTTTATCACAAAACAGTACAAATAAGGCAACCTATAATGCACAAAAAGGTCCTTCAACTTATTAAAGGTCACACATCAAGTGAATTGGAAGACCGTTCTCTATAGCGTGTGTTTTCTAGTCCAAATATCAGAGATTTAAACAATATGCTATATTGATTACTCTATGGGTTTCAGATAATTCAGAAATAAATGGATCAAAGAAACCATTTCATATAACATGTCCTGAAATGATTCCATATATGTTTACCTTTCCAACTTAAAAGTCAAGGTATTTGATATGGGTACTGTGGTGCATGCCAGTAATCTCAGAATTTGTAAGGTGGAATGTGGGCCAGGAGTTTGAGATCATTTGTGTTCAACTTTATGGGAGAGTTGCAGGGCACTTTGCCTTTCATGAGACACTGTTTCAATACAAACAAGTAAAATGAAACAGTAATTTTTTTAAAGTCAGTTATATTTTCTTATTCTTATAATGCTATGACTCAGGAGGCCAAAGTAAGGGGATTTCTGTGAGGCCAACCTAGGATAAACTGAAGGTCAGGTCTCCCTGAACTAGAGTGTGAGATCTTGTCTGCCAAAACAAAACAAACCAATAACAAACCAAGATTATCTTAGCAGATCATCCTCAGTCTTCTGTGTCATTCATTTTATAGGTGAAGGTATACATCTCCAGTAAATCACAATAGCGCATTGGAGAAAAGAGATTTCTTGGGAATGAGGCTGTCTAACATAAAGTTGGTTCTGACACTTAATTTGGGTTTAGCTTGTAAAATTGTTTATCAATAACAATGTTAACCACTCATCTTGACAAGTGGTAATTTAGAGGCTTTCTGAATATCTGAACTACACCTTGTCAATCTGTTAACAAAGTATCATCACAGGCATTGTAGCTGAAAAGTCTCTTACTTTGTGAATAATGACAATGCTTTTATGCTGGACATGCAAACTAGCATTGGTCTTTGTCTCTGAAAGTATTAGGAAGACTCAGGAAATCTGCAGAAAGGTGGAAGTATAGGCCATATGAAAAACTACCTATAAGAATCTATCAAAAAGGGCTAAAAATGTGGGCAACTCACATCTCCATAGGAGATATAATTATGTAGTCACAGGAACCTAGGAAAAGTGGGAGTACAAAAATTTATAAAATTCAGATATACTTGAATGTGTCCCCTTTGTAAAAGTTTTTCCAAGTATATAGGTGGTCTTTGATGAGTAGTGTTCCTCATCCACACAACTGCTTCAAATCAAGTCACTCCTACAAAACATGTGATCAGGGAACTGAATGCTTTAAGGCCTTAATCAGTATACATGGAAAGACACATGATTTTATAGAGATTTCCCCAAGGACAGACCAGAGTGAGCAAGATGACATTGATACAATGACATAATAAAGACACTGTCTACCTCCTACCATGAGTTCTTTCTGAAGGAAGTTATACTGATATTTTATTTGTGCTGAAATGTGATTTTATTTGTATGTTAATGAACAAAGTTTGCCTGGAGATCAGAGATCATTAGCAAGCCAGGAACAGAAGTCAGGTAGTGGTAGTCCACACCCTTAATCCGATCACATGGCAGGCAGAGTCTCTGTGTGGTCAGTGACACAGCCAAGCATGGTGACCGAACCTTTAATCCCAGTAACAACCATAGAGACCTGGAGGTCTATAATAGACAGGCAGTGATGAGGAAATCATGTGGTTGAGTTTAGAGCCAATGAGAAGGCAGAACAGAAAGGCAATAAAAAGACAAGACACAGGAAGAAGGTCTCTCTCTGGGGAAGAAACGGCAGCGAGTGGCAAGCTAAAGGCTATTCGCTAGTGCTCTCATTTCTTGAGCTTTTAACTCTGTGTTTCTTATTTAATAAGTTCATTTAGAATTTCGTCTACAGGAGGTTTTTCAAGGAATGCAACTTTCTCCTCTTGTTTTTGTGATGTACACTTCTGGGTTGTAGAAGCTTCAGGAACCCACACTCACCCTGCCCCTCTTTCATTTCTTAAATGAGGGAGAGCTATCCTCTCTGATAGCACTCTCTATCAGGGATCAATAATCTGTATATCATTTAGAATACTCATGCCCCTTTATTTATTTTATTTTATTTTAATTTTTTGGTTTTTCGAGACAGGGTTTCTCTGTGTAGCTTTGCGTCTTTCCTGGAACTCACTCTGTAGCCCAGGCTGGCCTCGAACTCACAGAGATCCACCTGCCTCTGCCTCCCAAGTGCTGGGATTAAAGACATGTGCCACCACCACCCGGCGCCTCTTTATCTTAATTAAAGGATCTTAAGCAAGATGAGTGAAAGACTCAGTCTAGATGCTTACATGACAGAGCAGTATTAGTGCCCCATAGTTTATAGGAGGAACATGACACTCTATTCAGGTTATAGTCTGGCTAAGGGGAGTATGGTCTTCTCAAACTATAGAGACCTATGCCCATTAGGAACATTCAGGTCATATACTTAGCTAGCATTTCCAGAAGCACTGTCATAACACCATTTCCTACCTGATCATACTAGTCATAATGCCTCATTGTTGTTGGGACTCAGTTTGTAGGCTCGTCTCATTTCCTTAGCCTATAACCTACAGAAAGTGGAGTGCCTGTTTTTAGACATGTTGCTGCCGGTCATCAGTCTTCTAAAGCTTGTTCTGGACACCCACTGTCATGTCTCCTTCAGTTTGTATGTTTTGTACTAGTATTTAGCTGAACCTTATCTTCAACAGATGATCAGCACAATGTATACTTATGTATAAGTATTATATGATGATAAGTATTATCTTCAACAGCTAATCAGCACACTTATACATAAGTATAGGGGTGTGTGTGTGTGTGTGTGTGTGTGTGTTTAGGCCAGATTTTGACACTGGATTTTTCTCTTTCAATCACTTCTTTACTATTTTGATCAGACTGGCTGACCAGTAAACTCCTAAGTCCCTAGCATGCATCTTCCTGTGTCCTACACTGGTAGAGTGGAGGCTGTGCAGGGCCATGCTCAGCTTACAAAAGCATTTGGCATTCAAACTCAGTTCCACAAGCTTGTGTAGTAACCCCTTTACTCACTGATCGATTTTTCCAAAATATATTCTTTATATCACAGAATAGAGACTCAACATAAATTATTTCTCATGAAAAACGTGTATAACCTTGCTGTCCTAGCTAACTTTGTCAGCTTGGTATGGGCTATAGGCATCTGAGAGGAAAGCTGCTACTGATTAATTTCCTAAACCAGATTGACATGTGAGCATATCTGTAAGGTTTTGACTTGATTAATTGATGTAGGAGGGTCAGCCTGGTATGAGCTCTCCATCTCTACACACACTGCTCTGGGATGTGTAAGAAGCTAACCAAACATAACCGTATCAGCAAGCCAATGAGCAGTGTTCCTCCATGGATTCTGCTTTAATTATTGCTTGAGTCTTTGCCCTTATTTCCATCAATGGCGGTCTGTAACTTATAAGCTGAAATATACCATTTCCTCTCCTCAGTTGTCTATCTTAGCAGATAGGAAATGGTTTCCTTTCTTTTCATTCTAATTGTTTTTCATCTCACAATTCCAAACACTTTCCTTTCTGTTAGTCATTGATGAAATTGAACCCTCATGACCAGTTCTAGAAGGCATATACATGTCTCCTACCCATCTATTTTCTAGTGTGAAAAGTCTACATAATTCTTTCTGGCTGACTACGGCATTCCAATAAATGAAGCACCAATGACACTGAAGACAGAGACAAGGAATGAAGACAAATGTGTTCTTTCCTTGTTTCTGTGAATTGAGGAGGATCAGAGGAATGGAAATCCCCTACTGACAAAAGATAAAGATTACGCTTTGACTGAATCCCTTGTCAAAGCTGAATCATTTCATGGACACTATTGAAATCAATATGACAAAGTAAGAAAGACAACATCGTTTACACTGGGAGTGGACTCCATAAGCATCTTCCCTTTTAACTGCTGTTTTAATTTATTTATTGTTACCTTAGTTTTGTTAAAGTAGAATAAAAGGTGCATATATTAATTGTATATACTGTGGCATTTTTATATGCATATACTTTATAAAATGATTGTATAGTGCAATTTGACACACCTATCACCTCACAACCATGTTTGTGATAATAAAATTGAAGTTTCTCTATAGTAATTTTCTAACATAAATTATTACCAAATCTCATTGCCGTGCAATAAAACAGGTCTCCAGAATCCTCCTATCCTGTTCAGTTGAGACCATTTCTTCATTCCCATTAATTCCTTTTCCCTTTGAAGCCCTAAGTATCCATTACTTTGTTCTCTGCTTTTTTAAGTTCAGGTTTTTGAAAATGTTTGCATGTGAATTCACACAATATTCATGTTTTCTTTGTATGACTTCCCTAAAGACAATGCTTCCTTGTCTCATCATATTATCACAAGCAAACGCTTCCCTTGTTTATAAGGCTCAGTAGTCAGTCATTGTACATTCACGGTCAGATCCAAATAACCATTGCCAAGATCAATTTCAATAAACATTATCTGTATTTTTTTCTTCTAGGAGTTTGACTGTTTATAAATTTAATCCATCTTGTGTTTATCTTTAATGTGGAGTGAGATGAAAATCCAACTTCCTTTTTCTGTATGATGATATAAGTTTTTGGAGGATTCTTTGTTGTAGAGAATCTACTTTCTACCTTTTATGTTCTTGGCAACTGTGATGGTTAATTTCAGTGTCCAGCTTGATGGAGTTTATCCTCATCTGGGAGACAAACCCTTGAGCATACTGGTGAGAGAGTTTCTAGACTGGGTTAATTCAGGAGGGAAGACAAGCTAATAGTGGGTGGCACTAAAACGTGGAGTGGAGTCCCAAAATAAATTAAGGGAGAGCAAGGTGAGCTCTTTGCTTCTTGACTGTGGATACAATTTTTTCCATCCTACAATGGCTCCAGATCCCTTTCACCACCTCTGAAGTTGACTCTAGGAGACACACACACACACATCACACTCTTGCTGCAGTGTGTCTCCCGCCATGATAGATTCAACCCTAAACTATGATTCAAACCAAAACCTTTTTTCCTTGAGCTGATTTGTTAGGTATATTGTTATAACAATGGGAACATGTGCTGATGCAGTAACTTTTCAAACACTTAATTCCCATGAATGTGTGATTTTATTTCTAGGATCTTAAATATGCTTCATTTTGGTACCTGTGTTTTCACGACAATCCCATGGAAAATTGATTCTGATTTCATAGAATATTCTGAAATCAAGTAGTGTGTGTGAGGTTTCTAGCTTTACTCTGTTTACTCATGATTTTTTATTGGCATTTGGAGATTTACACTTCCTTACTGAGTAGAGTACTCACTACCCAAAGTAATCCACAAATCTAATGCAATCTGTACTAGTTGACAACAATTATTCTTTTTACAAAAACCAATAATTGGTGGACTAGTTTGGGAAGTGTGAACCCTCTGGCAATGTGAATTCTCCCATTCTGTGAAGATGGGAGAGGGTATTGTGTATCTTCACACTTCTTCCAACTTCTATAAACATTTTATACTTTGTGTCTCTTTCACTACATTCATTATATTTATTCCAATAGTTTATTTTATTGCATATTAGATTATATTCTTGATTTCTTTTTTGGATCATATATAAAAATACTTTTGGAAGCTAATGCACATAACATTTGGAACATAATGATACTCCTTTCTCCCTGTTTTCTAACATAGAATGAAGATTCTTTGAGTGACAAACCAACTGTGAGTCACAGATCCTCAAATAATATGTTCAGAAAAGAATGTTGCCTTCAAGGAAGATAAAAAAGTAATTCAGTCTTAATTCTTATTTTTCCTTATAAAGCAATACTGTTAACCATTCCATTTGCTCTGGACAACTCTCAGTAGCCTGCCCAGTATGAACTCAAATGAAATGAACAGCCTTATGGTTTGTTTGAATATGTGCTTTTGGAGAAAAGGCTGGGAAGTTGATTCAGGAAATTCCTTATAATCATAACTACTGGATTAAAAAAAAAAGAGAGAAAGAGAGAGAGAAGTTTAATCATGTATGCCTGTGAAGTCTCAACTTACCCGTTAAGTTATTTAATAAAAAACAATGCCGAAATTGCTTCATGGAGTCTTCTTTAAATTGAATATTTCCTTTTGAAATATAAGTAAAGATACCCAGAAAAAGAGGAATAAAAATAAAGAGGAAGTGAGGACAGAAGGAAGAAGAAAGGAGGGTAGGAAGGAAAGAGGAAAGGAAGGAAGGAGGGAAGGAGAAAAGGAAAGACAGATAAGGAAGGAAGGAGAGGAG
>CABHPH010126646.1:0-28442 GCA_902168325.1 Peromyscus nudipes | reverse complement strand
GTGTGCCACCACCACCAGGCTTGTTCTAGATTGTTTTTTTCTACTTATTGTGGGCCATGTTTTTATGTTTTTTTATACCTGGTGAGTTTGACTATATTCTAGGTAGTTTGACCTTTTTTAAAGTTTTTACTTTGTTATAAATATTCTTAAGCTTTTGTCAATTCCAACAATTTCTGATCTTTTAAATACATTTTTTCCCCCCAGAAGGTCTTGCTCATGCCTGTATCTTAAAGTTTATTCTCCTAGTGTGTAGTTCCTAGAAACATGAATGTTTCAGGTCTTACATCGAGATACTTGTCCGTTTTGAATTGACTTTTGTGCAGATGGACTACAGCTCAGTTTCATAAGTGGTTATGTAGTTTCCCTGGCCCATTTGTTGAAGGAGCTTTTTTCCTAGTGTAAAATTTTGGCACTTTTGTAAAAAAAAAAAAAAAAAAGAAAGAAAGAAAGAAAGAAAGAAAGAAAGAAAGAAAGAAAGAAAGAAACCAGGTGTCTAGCTGCATGAGTTTATTTCTGAGTTTTCTGTTCTATTGCATTGGCTTGTGTATCTGTTGGGACAGTACTATGCTGTTTTGTTACTGTTGCTCTGTAGTATAATAATACTGGCACCCCCCAATGTTCCTCTGGCTAGTTGGGGTCTTTTAAAAATACTTTTGTCTTGAAAACTCCCCAAAAAAAGTTTTGTGAAGAATGTCATTGGAATTTTGATAAGAATCATAATGAATTTCTAATAAAGCTTTTTTTAGAGGGGAAAAAGTGCTGCTTGGTATATATATTTATACTTTTAAAAGAATAAAGGCTGAGATTGCAGTGTGATATTTGAAGTGTGTACAGTTCTGAAGCCTATAGCAATAAAACAAAATGGTAAATATTTTAGTATAAACAATTCCAAATATAAAATGATTTTTTTATATAATATACCTTAGTCTGTTTATAAAAGAATTTATGAATTTATAAACAAGATTTGTCACTTGGCATTGGCGGCTCACACCTTAAATCCCAGCACTTGGGAGGCAGAGGCAGGTGGATCTAGGCTCTTTGTGAGTTTGAGGCCAGCCTGGGCTACAGAGAGAGTTCTAGGACAACTAGGGCTACATAGAGTAAGCCTGTCTTGAAGCATTTCCCCCCACTCCCATAAAAGAGTAGTTTCAAACTCATTTAACTGAAGCTGGCCCTAAATACCTGATTCCTCCTGTGTCATGGGATTGTAAATGTGTGCAACTATTCTTGGCTCTTATTTTTTGTCCTTTTTAAAAAACCTATAGAGATAGTATATCATTCACTATGTAGCCCAAGTTGGAGGCCTTTGTATATTATTCTCTTTTATTGTTCTTAACCAAAATCTCTTGAGACAGGTTTCTCTTTGGATCTGGGAGTTTGCTAACTTTTGGTTAGGCTAGCTGGCCAGCTCTAATGATCCTTCTGTCCCTTAGTGCTGGAGTTAGAGATTTATTGCGGCATACTTTTTTCCTTCCCATAAATTTTTTTGTTGATGCTTTGTGAATTTTACAACATGCACCCCAATCCCATTCATTTCCTAGTCCTTCCATGTCCACCCTCTACCCTTGTAACCTCCCATTTTTATTTTTTTAAAATGTGTTTGCTGGGGATCTGAACTCAGATCTTTATGCTTGTGTGCCAAGCTCTCTTACTCACTGAGTCATCTCCCCCAGTTGCAAATGTTAAAAAACAATGTGTATTTTAAAATTGTATATGAATTGAGTATTTGCCTGCATGTATGTATGTGCACTGCTTGTGTACCTGGTGCTCTAGACTGTTGTAAGCTGTTATTTTGAGTGCTGGAACTAAATCCAGGTCCTCTGCAGGAACAAGTGCTTCTAAAATGTTGAACCTTCTCTTCCATGTACTTTTACAAGTATAATTTAGGTAAAACGATATTCTTGTTAGAGGAAAGTCACAATTTGGATGTTTGGTCACTGAATTTTATATTCAGTCTTGCATATATTGACTAGTTTTTTTTTTCCTTAAAAAGCATTTTAATCTTACCATTTTCTATTTCTATGATGACTTAATCAGAAAGATCTCCAAGAATTCTTGTTACTGTGAAAGATGGCTTCTATGTAAAGAACAAAAACAAAAGGTTATGCCATTAATGGTTTCTGAATTTGTTGCTTATTAGAATTTGGGGGACCTTTTGTAAAAATGCACATACTGGGGCCACATCCCTAGATCCTAAGTCAGATCTGGAGTATGGCAGATGCTTATATGATGGATGACAGCAGTGCTGTGTTGGAATACTGTTTGGGTGAGGTTAATAGTTGCACCTTAAAAATGGTGTATGTACCAGTAAATTGAAGCAGTGCTGTGTTAGCCAAATTTCTCCACAAGTATAATGATTTTATTTTACAGATGCTATTGTATTTAAGGGAGGGCAGTAAGTTCAGGGTGTAACACATCTTTAATCTCAGAGTCCAGGCCAGCCAGTGACACACGGTCTTAGACAAATGAGAGAGGCTAGTAAAGCAGACCTCCTGGTTCAATGGAACAACAGCTTATGAAATATGTGTTTAATATTTATATAAATATAAATTAATATAAATTTAATAAGTGATTGTTCAGCTGTGGATCAGTTTAATTGTGCATAATAGACTAGTGTATATTGTCTTATTGTTAATAATTAAATGAACAAGGATCATTGCTTTGCTAAAATATGAAAATGATGAAATATTACAAAAGTGCTATGTATTTACAAACACTATAGAAGTCCCATTTGTTATTAAGATAAATGATATCTGGCAGTCTCCTTTAATTTTTGCTAGAATGTGAAATGAAGCATGACCCATTTATGAATCTGAGGGCTTGTGTAGTTATAAATCATCCACTTAATAATCTGTGGTGTTTTTTAAAAATATATACTATTAATTGCCTGTTGACACTTACCTTATAAACTGTTGACTTAACCACCTTGAATATCAGGAAGTATTTTGTCATAGTTTTAGTTAAACTTTGAGGTTTGACATTCAGATGTTCAATAAACAATTTGGCTTTAGTAGCAAGCAAAATTATAGCGTTGAACTGTTCTTTTTCTTAGTCCATAATCCCTTGTCAAATTGGCATGTGTGTAGCTATCACTGGTCTCAATATAGTAGTACCCAGTTAAAATGATGGTAGTGAACTTAAAAATAACTTGGAGCAGAAACATGGGTATAAGCTTCAGATTGAAGATCAGCCAGACCCCTTCTCAAGAGAAACGCAAAACCAAAATAACAGCATCAACAACAACAAAAAATAAAACAAGCAAAATGACTCTTGAGTCTGGTTTTGTAGAGCTCACCCATTGGAGGAGAATCATAGGTTCGACACTCCTCCCAACTTGGTCAGGTGATTAAAATACTCACCAATTTTAGTATCATCTTCTTTCCTTATTTTAAAACTCTGTTCTCTTAATATTATAATTGTGTTAGATGCTATAAGAAAATAGGTTACAGGGTTGTGGTTAGGAATATCTAAAGGGGTTAATGCTATTCTGAGCATCGCTGCTTGATTATTTGATTTAGAGGTCTAATAATTTCTAAAAACCTTAGTTTTATTACTAGGTTTTATTTAGTGTTTTGAGGCATTTCTTTGCCTTGTGGTAAACCATTAAAATAAACTGGTATAAGTTTAACAGATTCCAAATGCTGCTTAATCAGAAATTTAAAAACAGACCTGGCCTTGGTAATGTCAAGAGTAAAATTTTATTTTAGTTGGATTCTCTGGTCTCATATTAATTTTTTTCTTAGCTGAGTTTATTTTTTGAGATAGGGTTTCTTTGTGTAGCCCTGGTTGTTCTGGAACTCTCGGTAGACCAGGGTGGCCTCAACTCAGATGTGTCTGTTGCTGCCTCTGGAGTGCTGAGTTAAGGGTGTGTGGTAGCATACCTGGCTTTAGTTTTTTCTTTTAATTAATTAATCATTTAATTAATTAATTAATTTTGGACAGGGTGTCTCTACATACTCCTGGCTGTCCTGGAACTCTTTATGTAGACCAGGCTGGCCTCAAACTTGCAGAGATCCATCCACCTGCCTCTGCCTCCCTAGTGCTGGGATCAAAGGTGGTGTACACCATCATACCCAGCCTAATTATATCTTCATAATTTCAATTTTTATTGGCAACTGTGTGTACAGTATGAATGCATGTGTGTATGTGAGTACATATTGATGCCGATTTTGTGAAGGCCAGATGGCTCTTCACATTATTTATTGAGGGCATGGTATTGCTGTATCCATAGTTTGCCAGTTCTAGTTAGTCTAATTAGCCAGTATGCCATGGGTAGTCCCTTGTCTGCTTGTAATACAGGCCACCAGACTCACCTGGTTCTCACTGTATGGGAACCTGGACTTTGAGCTTCATGGGGCTAGAATTTTTCCCAGAGTCATCTCCTTGATCTCCTTTATTCTTGATATAGCAGCTCCACAGTCATATATTTTGCCTCATGAATGACATTTTAAGAGGTTTAGAATTCAACATATGCCTACCAAAAAATCTGTATTAAGCACAGTTTTGTTAGAATGAAAATAAACTTGTAAAGATAACCATTTTAATTATTGAAGAACAGTTAATTTATTTGTTCTCATTTGCCATAATACACAGAATCTTTTTATTGTGTAGTCATTTTTTTCTTAGTGGTTCTCAGTACATATTTATCAAGATGATGTCCTGTGCTAGGGAGATGGCTTGGCAGTTAAGAGCAAATACTGCTCTTCCAGAGAACCTGAGTTTGGTTCTCAGCACCCACATTGGGCTTCTCATAACTGCCTGTAACTCCAGGTTCCAGAGATCTGATAACCCTCTTTCTGGCCTCTGTAGACGGATAGACGGACAGAGGGGCACACACACTCATTCTCGTTCTCTCTCTCTCTCTCTCTCTCTCTCTCTCTCTCTCTATCTCTCTCACACACACATACACACACAGATACACACAGACACACACAGACATAATTCATTTATTATCTGTATTCATTCAATCATTTTGCTTAATTGGATTTTCAAGACAAGGTTTCTCTGTGTAGACCTGGCTGTCCTGGAACTCGTTCTATAGACCAGTCTAGTTTGAACTCAGAGATCCACCTACCTCTGCCTTCCGAGTGCTGGGATTAAAGGTGTGCTGTAGCTATAATTTTTCTGGTCCTGTCTGGCCCACAGGACAAATCTCTCACCCGCCAGTCCTGCACCCACTCAGACCCAACCAAGTAAACACACAGAGACTTATATTACTTAAAAACTATATGGCCGTGGCAGGCTTCTTCCTAATTGTTCTTATATCTTAAATTAACCCATATCTATTAGTCTATAAGTTGCCACGTGGCTTGTGGCTTATCGGTACCTTACATCTCGCTTGTCATGGTGGCTGCTGGCAGCGTCTCTCTGACTCAGCCTTCCACTTCCCAGAATTCTCCTCTCTCCTTATCCTGCCTATACTTCCTGTCTGGCTACTGGCCAGTCAGTGTTTTATTTATTAATCAATCAGAGCAACACACTTAACATATAGAACATCCCACAACAGCGTGCGCCACCACTGCCTGGCTGAAAAAAAAATCTTTTTAAAAGAAGGAAGATATTCTAGTTACCGTTTTGAAACTTTCTACATCTTTAGTTTGGAGGTGTACTTTTGATTCTATAATTCAAAGATAGTTTTAAAAAAAGTTCAGAAGATTTTTTTTAAAAAAATGATTTATTTTTAATATATGTTTATTGGTGTTTGACCTCTATGTGAGGCTGTTGGATTCTCTGGAACTGGAGTTACAGATAGTTGTGAGGTGCTGTGTCGGTGTTGGGAATTGAACTCAGCCAGCTCCTCTGTAAGATTATTCAGTACTCTTTAAGTGCTGAGCCATCTTTCCAGCTCCAGAAAATACTTCCTTAAACAGTAGGTGGCAGGCCCTAGTATAGAGCATGGCATGTAGCTAGGCCACAGGAGTTATTTACACAGTGATAAAGAAGGACAGAAAGTGTTTTTGTTTGCTTTCCCAAAGAATCTAAGTACATACAGGCTTGCAATCCTCTTCCTCCCTAAGTGCAGGGGACAGTTGTGTGCAACGAGGAGATAATGCTTTCTTAGATGAAGCTAGCCTAAGCAGTTAATTCTTCGCTTGAAAAAGGAAAACAATAAAGATATTTAGATCACTATTGGGAGAAATATATTTTGCCAACATTCATTGGATGGTTGATTGAGACAGGGTCTTGCTATGTAGTTCAGCCTGGCCTCAAACTCCAGATCCTGCTTTATTTAGCCTCACAAATGTTGGGATTACAAATGTGTCCCATTTGACTTGGCTGTTCATTTATTTACTGAGACCCAATTGGTTTCTGTAGCCTAGGCTAGCCTCAAACACACTACACTTTCTGTCTCAGCCTCCCAGGTGCTGAGATTATAGGTGTGAGCCACAGTGCCTGGCTTCTTTCAGTCTTTAATCCCTGGCTTTATATGACTAGAATCTGAATCTAGGCTGAGTGGGTTATGAATAAGATTCAGTGTTGTATATTATTCTAACACCTCAAGAGGATTAGGGCTTAACTTCAAGGCCTGTTTAGGTTTATCAGTTTTGATTTATTGCTGCTGCTAGAACATTTTATAAATGATCATGTTTTATATAATCAATTTTGTATATAATTTTTGTATATAATTTTGTATATAATCAAGCCTATCTGAAATACTATCATTTATGGTAAACATGCCTGTAGCTAGAGTTTTTCTCTCCGGGTCCCGCCAAGCCCCGCCAAGCCCCGCCAGTCTGACAGCCCACTTATAAAATAAACACACAGACGCTTATATATTATTTAAACTGTTTGGCCTAATGGCTCAGGCTTGTCATGGCGGCTGCTGGCAGCATCTCTCTGCCTCAGCCTTCCACCTCCCAGAATTCTTCTCTTCCTTGTCCCGCCTACCCTATCCTTCCTGCCTGGCTACTGGCCAATCAGAGTTTTATTTATCAATCAGTCATCCACAGCACAGGCCATACTTTATACACAAGCAGTTTCAGTAAAGGTTTCCAGTGTGGAGGTTGAGCTTTTCCTTGTTGGGCTCTTTTACAGAGAAAGTAACACTGCTTCCCAGCATTTGTGCTGTCTTAGTCACTGTTCTATACTGTGAAGAGACGTCATGACCACAGCAACTCTTGGAAAATGTTTATTTAATTGGGGGCCTGCTTACAGTTCAGAGGTTTAGTTCATTATTGTCATGGTGGGTAGCAGTGGAGGCATACAGGCAGACATGGTGCTGGAAAAGGAGCTGAGAGTTCCACATCTCTTGATCTGTAGGCAGTAGAAGCAACTGTTTCATACTGAGAGAAGCTTGGGCAAAGGAGACTTTAAAGCCCACCCCCACAGTGCACTTCCTCCAACAAGGCTATACCTTTTCCAACAAAGCCACACCTTCTAATAGTGCCACTCCCTAGGGGGGCCGTTTTCTTTAATACCATCACAATGACTGAGGCACCTTTTAAAGCAAGCATTTAATTAGGGCCTTGCTTACAGTTTCCAGGGGTTTAGTCCATTACCATCATGTCAGGGAGCATGGCAGCTGGTAAACATGGTGTTGGAGAAATAGCTAAGAGTTACATCCTGATCCATAGGCAAAGAGAGACTGACACTGAGCCTGGCTTGGGATTTTGAAACCTAAAAGCCCACCCCTGATGTCAGATTTCCTCCAACAAGGCCACCCCTTCCTGCCCTTCTCAAGTTGTGCTACTGCCTGATGGCTAAGCATTCAAATATGTGGGGGTTATTATTCTTATTCACACCACCACATATGCTTATATAAAACATTTCAGATTAGTTTCAGAAATTGGGATCCTAGAGAGTCCAAGCAGGACTCTGCAGCCCTAGTTTGTGAGATCTGAGGCCAAACTGCCTCTCTTATATATAATATACCTGTTGTTGAGACTCCATCTTCTCCTTCCGTTCTTCTACAGTCACTATCCAGTTAGGGCTGCCACTCTGGTTCTCTCCCCGGTAAAGGCCTTACATCTAGTAGTTGATTATTCATTCTCTCTATGTTTCACTTTTAGGAATCACAACATTCTTGATGGTAAATGTGGAAATAAGCTAAGATTGTCTCAATGAATGCCACAGACCGTGGTAGAAGTAGAGATGGGTTTGAGTAAGCAGAAGTAACACTAGGTTAATGGGCTGGGGGTGCAGCTCAGCTGGTAAAAATGCTTTTTTAGCATACATGAAGTAGCTTTGGGGGTGACTCCCCAGCACTTTTTAAGCCAGGCATAGCGGCAACGCCTGCAGTCCCAGTGCTTGAGAGGTGGGCACAAGAAAATAAGAGATTTGAGCCGGGCGGTGTTGGCGCACGCCTTTAATCCCAGCACTCGGGAGGCAGAGGTAGGCAGATCTCTGTGAGTTCGAGGCCAGCCTGGGCTACAGAGTGAGTTGCAGGAAAGGCGCAAAGCTACACAGAGAAACCCTGTCTCGGAAAACCAAAAGAAAAAAAAAAAAAGAAGGAAAGAAAGAAAATCAGAGATTTGAAGTTTCATGCTTAGTTACCATGTGAGTTTGAGGATAGCCTGTTGGAAAATAGAGGGCAGGACATAGATGAAAGAAAACACGAGGTTGGGAGTCTGTAGACTCAGCTTTTTATTGCTACCTGGCTGTATAATCTATGAAAATCCATTTTTATTAAAATGAGGCCACAGGAACTATTGATTTCCATGGTCACTCAGTCACAAGCCTTATGTTTTATGATTCTGTCATTACTTGTATTAGATGCCAGCCTATTGCCAACAATGATAGAAAGTGTAAAAAAAAAATTTCTGGCCTTTGACCAAGGCCTAGTGAGCAGTGGGAGTATAATGCAATAGCTGTTAGTTGTACTAGGGGAACAAATTGAGGGTAGAGGAGTGTGGAAGGCTTCCTGTGGAGGTCATATTTGAGGTGAAGGAAAAACATTGTAGGAAGGACCCCCCCCACACACACACACGGGGTAATCATGACATGTTTTCTGACGGTTAGTGTGGGTGAGAGTTGGATTATAGAGTCTTAGTGATGCAGTATTTGGGGGTGGGAGGAGAATGGGTTTTGGATTTTAAAGGCAATTGGAAGGATTTTCAAAGGATAAGCCTGTAGTTAGGTTTATGTTTTAGAACAATAAACTCATTGGCAGAATAGCAGATGAATTGATTGGATTTAATGAAGTGGAGGCAAGGGAGATAAGTGGAAAAACATTTAGTTTTCATAGTGAGAAGCAACTGAGGCATTAGTAGTCAAATGGGTAAAATTTAGAGGATGAATGAGCAGATTTTAGGAGCTACGGGCAGGGACACTGATAGGAAGTGGAATAGAGATGAACGATCTGGATGGTTTCAAAAGTGAAAGATGGTGTCAGTATTCATCCAAGAGAATAAGGAGCGGAGGCGGAAGATTAATATAAGGCAGGTATTGGTTAAAATATTAAGGCAACTCCACCTAGTTAAAATGGAGGTTTATTTTGTGGGGTAACTTACAAGTGAAGGCATAGGTAACAGGGTCTGGGAAAGGTGTAGCGCAGTCTGGCGGTATGTTCTCTGGAGAACTCTGCTCGGTCTACCTCCAGCGTCCAGGGACCAGGAACCAAGAGAGCTCCCCCATCCGCATCTCGGGTCTTTAGGGGTCCTTTCTCAGCTCCACCTTGTAGGCGTGACAGTTACTGAAGCCTCAAAGGGGATGGTATTTCCAGGTCAAAGCTGGATCGGCTACTCACTACAGGCAGGATTAGGAAAGACAAATGTAGTTGTATATGTTAAGCTTGAATTACCCTTGAAGAGAGATTCATTGAGTCTGAAGTTCAGGAGATTTGAGTTGGAGATAAAGACTAAAGTCAATAGCTGTCTAGGCAGATTCTTGAAGATTTCAACTTTGGGTGATATTGATGTACACATCTTAAAAAGGAAAAGATTCATGATTGCCAGAAGATTGTGTGCACCAGTGTGTGTCTGTGCATGCGTATCCTATTTTTATGGGGGTCTGGGACCTAGTAAAGATTCCAAAGGAATAAGGGAATGGAGTTGAGGAGACACTCTTTTAGATATTGTCTATTTAAAAACCTGCCACTGCCTCCTGAGTTTGGGATTTAAAGGCTTGAGATTTGATTCTCTAGTCCCTTTGTTGTAGTCACGTCTGAATTGTTTGCATTGCAGTTTAGTTTAGTACTGCTTTTGCCAGTCCAGGTTTTTACTTTATGGTTGTTATTACTACCAGATCCAGTGTTGTCAGGATTTTTTTTTAAGTCATTGACATTTGTTAAGTGTTGAAGTACTTGTCAGTTGTGTGTGTGTGTGTGTGTGTGTGTGTGTGTGTGTGTGTGTGAGCTTCCTCACCTTAGTTTTTCTTTCCTAGTATTCCGATAAAGTATATATTTTTTTTGTTAAATTTACCCCACTGTTAGAATGGATAATCGAAAAGACTGTGCTTCAGTTGGGTGTATTGGTGCTTTCTGAACAAATGACTGTGTCACTCACATAGGTGTCTTACTAATACATACTGTATGTATTTTCTCTAGTGTTGGGTTTTGGATTTGTGAACTGCACGAGCAAGAACCCTACCTAGCTCTTGGCAACTTTTTTTTTTTTTTTTAAGACCATGTCCTTTTATATAATGTAGCTCTGGTTGTCCTTAAACTCCCAACTTCTGCCCTCTGAATGCTGAGATTACAGGTGTGTGTGTGTGTGTGTGTGTGTGTGTGTGTGTGTGTGTGTGTGTGCGCGCGCTTGTTCACACACATGCCCTTCCATGTCTGCCTCAGAGTACTTGTTCATAAAAAAGTTTGCTGTAATACAGTGTAGTGTGTTGACACTAGCAGCAATGTTTTATATATAGTGTGGTTTTTTTTTTTTTTTACCATGTTTTGAATTGTGTCAGGAGGACATATTGAGAGATTGGCTTATTTATTACTGTAGTTTACATTGTGTTTATGTAAATGATACAGTCTATTGATAAATTTCTCAGAATGTGTCCCTGTTGCTCAGGATTGTATATGTACTTAAGAGAAAAAAAAAGGATTTATGTGTGTGTCCTTAGATTGAGCCAAGAATATTCTTTTTAAATTAAAAAAATGTTATTTTCTGTGTATGAATGTTTTGCTTGCATGTGCACCACCACATGCATGCCTGGTTCCTGTAGAGATTGAAAGAGGATGTCAGAGCCTTTGGGACTGCTTTGGGACTGGAGTTAAGAGACCGGAAATCAAACTCTGGTCCTCTGGAAGAGCAGCCAGAACACTAACCACTGAGCCATCTCTCCAGCCCCTTTATTTAACTTTTTAAAAGAAATTTAAAAGAAATTTCTAAAATTTGCCATTTTCACATCTCACCTGTATATAAGTATTTCTAAATGTTTTTCTCCCTAAATATTTAAAATACTCTTGATGCTGTTTTAAGTAAAAGTTCTGAGAAATATTAATTCCTGAGAGTTCATACCTAGAAACACAACTTGCAGTTATCATATGTTTTGTTATGGCCTTCCTAAACTCATTGGTTCTAAGAGTTCCTGGTGCGGCTTTCTTGAGATTATATATAGATTACAGATACAGATTATGCTCTTAGTTTTACATCTTCCTTCCAATCTGCATGCCTTGATTCCCTCTGCTCTTGTTCAGTACCTCCTCCTTTTCTTCTTCCTCCACACTTAGGACCTCAAATGTAACTTTTAATGGAAACAAGTGAGTTTGCTGTAGGTTAAAGTTTAATCCCAGCACTTGGGAGGCAGAGGTAGGTGGATCTGTGAGTTCAAGTCCAGCCTGGTCTACAGAGTGAGTTCCAGGACATCGAGGCCACGAAGAGACACCCTGTCTTGAAAAACACAAACAAACAAAAAGTTGTTTTTAGTTTGCTGGAAATGCATGTTATAAATGGAAAGATTTTGGGTTGTATGTTAGATTCTTTTTCTGTCTTGTTAGTAATTGTTGTGTCTCCTCTTTGTGATGGCCTTAATATTAGTTCCATGGGTCTTAATATTTTTTTTGTCATCTGATTTTTGGTGTTACTTAAAAATGAAAGGGTCAAGGGAGACGGCTGAGTGGGTGAAGGGCTTGTTGTGAAGCGGGAGGGGTGAGTTTGGATTCTTAGCGCCCATGTAAAAGCCAGGCTCGGGGTGTCTGACTAGCCCCAGCACTGGTAGGGTAGAGATTGGCTGACGACCTGTGGAGATTGGCAGGGGCATCTCCCTCCTGTGGCCCTCTGGCCTCCTCCACATGTGTGTGTACAAGGTCAGTTACACCCCTCACAGACACACAACAACACTCAACACCACCAGGTTTGCTTTAGTTTCGTAGGATTTCACCTTTTAGTTTATAATGGTACTTGCCTGTGTCTATTCAGGTTTTTAATTTTTGTGTCAGTTTCAGTGCTTATCTGGAAATTTGTCCAAGTTGATTGACTTGTTGGCATAAAGTGGTTGAGGGTATGTTTCAGCTCTTTACATTTCTGTAGGACACTGAAAGATACTCCGATAGCGTTTATTTCTGGTTTTGTTATTATTTTTCCTCCTTGGTAAATTTAAATTTATTTTTGAAACCAAGTGTTGCTTTGTGGTAGAGGCTGGCCTTGCGCTGTAGACTGGGCTCTCTGCCCCGCCCCCTTTCTGGCCTCCATTTGTTTGGTCCTGCTTGATCTTGTGCTGTCCTAGTACGGTGAAAGGAGAGAAGGCTCGAGGCTGACTCCGTTTTCTGATGCAGACAGATTGGTTTTCAGCTCCCAGGCCTAATTCATCCTTCTGCTTCAGCTTCCTAAGTAGCTCAGACTACAGGTGTGTACCATCATGCCTGGCTCAGGCTAGACCCTTTAAAGTTAACAGCTTCCCTCTAATCAGTCTGGACTACTGTCTCTCCTAAATGTTGGTATGTTTCTATTTTTGCTAAGTAAATGCTTTCTAGTTTTGTTTATGATGTTTTTGACTTACAGATTGCTTTAGGTATATGTTTAATTTAAAAATATTTGTCTCAAAAAAAAACTATTTGGACATTTTCTTTTGATTTTCAATTTTGATTGCAGATAACATTTTTTTTTATATGATTTAGAAGATGAGAAGACTGTTTTGGGTCAACTATGAACCATTTGAATTGGGAGCTAAGAAACAGTTGCTTCTGTGGGGGTGTGAGGAACGGCAAGAGGACTGAATCTACCGTTGTTTCCTTAGGTCATTTGTAATTGGATAGCAGTCTCAGGTTGGGAGACTATTTTCACTGTGCGCGCGCACGCGCGCGGTGTATGCACACATGTGCGGGTCTGTGTAGGCAGAGGGTAGAGGAGAGGACATCAGAGGTCCTGCTCTATCACCGTGCCTTAGAGCGTTGAAATGAGGTCTCATTGAACCTGGAGCTGGGGGCCGGTGAGCTCCAACAACCCTCCCACTCTCCTACCCTTGCTTGTTAGGTTGACTGGTATGTGCCACTACAACCAGTGTGTGTGTGTGGTTTCTGGTGATTTGAGTGCAGCTCCACATGCTTGCATCACACATGTTGTTAGCCAATGTCCTTACCAGCTGAGCCAACTACCCAGCCCCACTTTCACTTTCATAATATGTTGCTGCACTTAGGATGCCTGTGGCTTACAGTTATTTTGAATTCTGTCATTAGAGTCCAGTATTACTTCTGGTTTTATTTATTGTAATCAGTTTAAATATAACAGCCCACAACAGTGTGTAGAGGTAAGTTTTTAACTTGGAAAAGAGTTTGTATTGAGCCAGGCATGGTGGCACACAAGTGCCCCCACCCCCACCCCCTGTTCTTTTGAGTCAGAGGCTATCTATGTAGTCCTGGCTGTTCTGGAACTTACTGTGTAGACCAGGCTGGCCTAGGACTCATAGAGATCCACCTGCCTCTGTCTCCTGAGTGCTGGGATTTAAGGTGTGCGCCACTGTGTCTGGCTTACGTTTTCTCTCACTTTGTTGACTTGTGAAAGATTTTGAGTTGAACAAAACTCCCTTTTTCTTTCAACAAATGAGATTCTTGCCCATTGTAGTTACGTTTTGATCTTCTTAAAAGTTTACGGTTCATATATATAATAACTGGTTGAAATTACATTTGTCCTGATTGTTCAGTAAGCTGTCTATTATGTTGTGTTAGTTGGAGGCCTTAAGGGTTTTTGGCCACTGAGCTTTATCTCTTGATAGCCTTTGGAGAGAAGACCGTAAGAAGGTTGCTGGTAACATTTTGTGGACACGACCAGAATCAAGGAAGACTGGTTTGAGATAACAGAATGGAGAATTACAGAAATGAAGAGAGCTGTTGAGTATTTCTCCAGTTATCTCTGTATATAACCCCCCCCCCCCCCATTCTAGTGAGTTTAACCAATTTCAGTTTTAAGAGAATAATAGCTGAACTCCATTATCTGAAACTGTAAACGAGTTTTACTAAAATCTGTGTTTTCCTCCTCCTCCTCCTCAGGACATTTGCTACAAGATCCTATTGCACCCACCAACTCCACCTGCCAGCACTATGTCTGCAAAACTTGTAAAGGCAAGAAAATGATGATGAAACCTTCATGTAGCTGGTGCAAAGACTATGAGCAGTTTGAGGAAAACAAGCAGTTAAGCATCCTAGTGAACTGCTACAAGAAACTATGTGAATATATAACCCAGACAACATTGGCGCGGGATATAATAGAAGCAGTTGACTGTTCTTCTGATATTTTAGCTTTGCTTAATGACGGATCATTGTTTTGTGAGGAGACAGAGAAACCTTCAGATTCATCCTTCACTCTGTGTTTGACACATTCCCCTTTACCTTCAACCTCAGAACCCACAGCTGATCCTCAAGCTAGTTTATCTCCAATGTCTGAAAGCACCCTCAGCATTGCTATTGGCAGTTCTGTTATCAATGGTTTGCCTACTTACAATGGGCTTTCAATAGACAGATTTGGTATAAACATCCCTTCACCTGAACATCCAAATACGATTGACGTGTGTAATACTGTTGATATAAAAACTGAGGATCTGTCTGACAGCCTGCCACCTGTCTGTGACACGGTAGCCACTGACTTATGCTCCACAGGTATTGATATCTGTAGTTTCAGTGAAGATATAAAACCTGGTGACTCTCTCTTGCTGAGTGTTGAGGAAGTACTCCGAAGTTTAGAAACTGTTTCAAGTACAGAGGTTTGCTGTCCTAATTTGCAGCCAAACTTGGAAGCCACTGTATCCAATGGACCTTTTTTACAGCTTTCTTCCCAGTCTCTTAGCCATAATGTTTTTATGTCTACCAGCCCTGCACTTCATGGATTATCATGTACAGCAGCAACTCCGAAGGTAGCAAAGTTGAATCGAAAAAGATCCAGATCTGAAAGCGACAGTGAGAAAGTTCAGCCACTTCCAATTTCTACCATTATCCGAGGCCCAACCCTGGGGGCATCTGCTCCCGTGACAGTGAAGCGGGAAAGCAAAATCTCTCTTCAACCTATAGCAACTGTTCCCAATGGAGGCACAACACCCAAGATCAGCAAATCTGTACTTTTATCTACTAAAAGCATGAAAAAGAGTCATGAACATGGATCCAAGAAATCCCACTCTAAATCCAAGCCAGGTATTCTTAAAAAAGACAAAGCAGTAAAGGAAAAGATTCCTAGTCATCATTTTATGCCAGGAAGTCCTACCAAGACTGTGTACAAAAAGCCCCAGGAAAAGAAAGGATGTAAATGTGGGCGTGCTACTCAAAATCCAAGTGTTCTTACATGCCGCGGCCAACGCTGCCCTTGCTACTCTAACCGGAAAGCCTGCTTAGATTGTATATGTCGTGGCTGCCAAAACTCCTATATGGCCAATGGGGAGAAGAAGCTGGAGGCATTTGCGGTGCCAGAAAAGGCCTTGGAGCAGACCAGGCTCACTTTGGGCATTAATGTGACTAGCATTGCTGTGCGTAATGCAAGTACCAGCACCAGTGTAATTAATGTCACAGGGTCCCCAGTAACGACATTTTTAGCTGCCAGTACACATGATGATAAAAGTTTGGATGAAGCTATAGATATGAGATTCGACTGTTAAATCAGTGGGTCTTGAAACCTACCTACCCCTGGTAGGAAATAGCTACAGTTCTACGGCAGCTATGGTTCTGTTGGTTTAACTTGCCGGAGCTCCTGCATATAGATCACTTGTATCAAGTGTTTTCATTGCTAAGTTATATGTGTTAGTGTCGGGGAAATAGTTTGCAGATAATGGAGGAGTAACCCTACAACTATATGTTCTTAGTTCTTACAGAACCTCATAGTTTGAGAACAAATGCTGATGCAACTGATTTATACAAAATGAACTTTGGCAAGGAAAATAACAATAACCTCATTGTTTATGGTCATGCTTTGTGCATAATCAAAGTTGATGATTAAATGTAAGGAAGTGGTATCTAGTCAGTCCATAAAGATTGTGCTAATTTTTTTGTGGAAAAGTAGCCATTAGTTTATCAGGAGCCTTTGCTGCCTTCAGATGCCGCAGTGATATTTCTCCTGTTGAAAAGCTGATGTGTCCAGCTCAACCTTTGTGCTGACATAATACCATTTCTGATCATGAAAATTGGCTACTGGCGTGTATGTAGCAGTTTTTAAATCAGCAGTATTATGAAAGAAAATTCCCCCCTCATTAGAATGTTTTAAGAAATCTGTCTTTTAAAAAGTGAACAAATAAATTCTGTCAGACCACAAATGTTAAGCTGTTTATGCTTTAAATATTTATGAGTTCAGTCCCCTTTCTAGTTATCTGACTCACTTCTATGAGAAAATCCTAAGTCCTTTCACTTTGAGCAATGTTCTAGTTGGTAAATAAAGTGAAGAGCTGTTTTATTCTGAACATAATTGAGTTTATTTAGTTCATAACATAATTTTTAAAAATATAAAAAGAATTTAAAAATTGGGTTTTATTTAATTTTGAAATAGTGCCCCAAATGTGCCCAGATTTATGCATTATACTTATTGCCATTGACGACTTCTTTGATTTTTATTTCCTGTTTATTTGCCACAGGCTTTACCTTGAATATGCTCCTTTTTTCTTTTTTAAAGGGTGCTGTTCATAATGAAGGCTTCTTTATCAAGGCCTTAAAACATGCCTTTGATGAAGCCTGTGCACTTAGGTAGGTGTAAAGCTCGGAGGATTTTCTTTAGAATGCTCTTTTGCATGTAAAGCACAAACTGTGTTTGAGTTTTAATGTACTTCTTCCTATTAACTTTATGGGGAAGACAAACATTCTGTTGAAGGGAAGTCTATAGTCAGTTGCTTGAAAGAGCACAGCCCAGGTAAACAAGGACTGACTAGGTGTAGAGATAACCTTGTGATTTCAAAGAGTTGCTGCTTTGGCAGTGCTTATTTTAAGAAAAATACTGCTAGGGAAGTTCCAGTTTCTACTGCATTCACCATCTAGTGAGATCTGATGTGTTGAAGTTGTTTTGATTTGGCACACAGCATGTTCAATGATGGTTACTCGCCTCATAAAGACATGGAGAAGAATCCTTTGGACACAGAGCAGATGACACCTCCTGTTTTGTAGTGTATCCTGGTGTCATTTTCTGTGAATGTGGTCAGGTAGTTGTTTTGTTGTTGTCATTGGGCTTTTTAAAAAAAACAAACAAAAAAAAAACAAAAAAAAATTTTTGGTCTCTTTTGGTGGGGCGGGGGTGGGCTAAAGCCATAGGAAGAAAAATGTGATGTATGTGTCCAGTATGTACGATTTTGTTTTTGTTTTGCAAGAAGAGTTGAACTATTTTTGATAACAAGAGTAAATGGTGGAAAATGCTTCTTAGTTGTCTTGTCTTTATTTGCTTACCAAATTTTGGAATTTTATTTAAATTCTTTAAGTGGTAGCAGTGTCTTATGAAACATGTATTTACCTAAAGTTTGTAACAGTATGTGTTGGACCAGATGATGCCCTGATATATAGTCATGTAAATCTGTTTTTTATTCACTAATGATCACTGCAAAAATGACTAGAAATGAGATTGTTGTACACATGGATAATTAGGCTATATTTTGCAGATTTCCCAGACTTTCCTAATATCTTAAAATTCATGGAGTACCTCATTGCTTCCCAAATTCGATAATCTTAGCTTTGTTTTTGATGCATGGGAGGTTGGCAATAGAGATAAAGTGGAAATCAGTATGTGAGGACCTTGATTGTTATGTAATATTGCCAATGATGAATTCAGGTTGTTTTTAGCACAAGTTTCTCTTTTTTATGCTGGTATTCTCACTGCCACATTTTTGGAAACCTGTATCACACCTTAAGTCTATCAATAAATGATAGTTTTCTAATTCTATGTTGTAGAATACTGAGGAGTTTGGGATAGCATGTTCTGAATGGTCTGTATTAGGCTGGGGAAGAGTACTTAAAGTGCCTTGGTTTTTATGGTTTTCTTTATGACATGCGTTTTTTTAAAAGTAATGCTGACAAATGCTGATTTAATTTATTGAAGGAACCGGATTTATCTATCAAGATATGAAATTAGTAAAGACAAACAAAACTGCGTTTAAATTGGTGTATCTTGAATAATCTGAGTCCTTGTCAGAAAAGAGCTTACAATTTTTCTCTTTGGTTAGATTCATTGGGTGTATATTTTCATCATGAAGCATATATTTCAACATGAAGTAAAGGGTCTGTGTAATTGCTTTCTTTAAAAAAAATTCCATGATAACCTTACTGAAGAAAAGTAAAATGTTAAGTGAGTAGAATTTCCTTTTTCCATAGGTAACAATGCTTTTAGGACATACGACTGTAGGATCTGGATCTAATATTCTTGATTTCATTTTAGATACCCAATAATATGCAGTGATACAGCCTTTTAATATATGGATGAGGCTAAAGTCCCCTTTGATCCTGGAGAGTTCCTTTATCCCAGAGGAAAGCACTTCTCAGTGAGATAGTACCCTTAAGACTTTTCTTTATAGCATTCCCAAGGCTTCAAAGAGTTATTCTTGCAAAAACTCAACTTTGCTTAGAGGTGTAAAAATGAATTGTATCTAAAACCAAAAAGTGTGCAGTGAACACAATTCATACATTTGACAATTTTATTTTGTTTGTTGAAAAGGGGAAAACAAGTCATGCACCATCTCTAGTCAAACACTTTCAAAGCTGAGCAAATGATGTCTGAATTAGAATTTTGGTATTTTTTTTTTTCTTAAACATTCTGAACAGTACAGTGACAGGTAAGATAGATACAGGGAACTATACAGAATCTTATTAGTTTGATTACCTTGGCAATTATGCTATGAAACCACCCTCCTTTCATTAAATAATGTTTAGATCAGTGGTTCCTGACCTGTGTGGGGGTCACGACCCCTTAGAGGGTCCCATATCAGATATCCTGAATATCAGATATTTATATTACCATTCGTAACAGTAGAAAAATTAGTTATTAAGTAGAGACAAAAATAATTTTATGGTTGAGGGGTCACCACAACATGAGTAACTGTATTAAAGGGTCACAGCATTAGGAAGGTTGAGAACCAGTGATTTAGATTATATTCATCTTTTTCAAGGTTCCTGGGGTATTGTCACAACTTGACATTTCCAGTTTGGTAATAAGGTAATTCTTTAAAGTATAATTCGTGTAACCAAAATTAAATAATCCATCTCAAACTGTGTGGTGTTGAGAGTTTCAGTAAGGGCAAAAGAAGATAGCAAAATAAGTTAAAAAGAAGGCTGTAGGCGGAGTGCTTTCTTAGCATGTGGATGGTTCTAGGTTTTGATTCCCAGCACCGCAGATAAAGTACAAGTTGCATACAATTTCAGTGCAGCTAGTGAGGCCTAGCTAGCTCAGCCCTATGCTCATGGCTTTTAAGGGATATTATAAAGTTGAATTTTATATTGTGCTTTTAGGTGAGTCTCAAATAGTTTAGAACACAGCTAATAAAATCCTTTAAATTGCCTTAAAAATTATCCTCTTGTATTTTTATTTGAAATTAAAAATAGTTGTTTTCCCTTCCTGCTGAAGATTGGATAGGATTAGTGATAACATCATATAATTATTTTCAAGACAGGGTTTCACTGTGTAGCCTAGGCTGACCTCAAACTTGAGCCGCTGATCCTCCTTGCCTCAGTCTCCTCTGAGTGCTAGCATTATAGTAAACAAAATTTCTCAGTGTATTTATGCTATTGTATATATTGCATTCTCTATTCCCCCGTCTTAACTACCTAAATCCTGAGATTTTAGGCATGTGGCACCACACCAATGTTTTTTTGTAAAATTTTCCTCGTTAGGTTTTAATATCTGGGTGAGCTATTCGTTGTAATAGTTACCAGATTCTATAGTGGTTATGTGGGAGGTTAGTTGTAGTCATGAAGGTAAGCTAACCAGGGATCTGGAGGATCTTGTGACAGGCAGGATTGCTGGGCTTGCTAACTTCTAGTTTTAGTTCTTAATTTTTTTCTCCACGTTTAGCCTACCATCATCTAAAGTTTGATTATTTTACTGCTTGGCCTTTATACCAGCATGATAATTAGAATGGAGAGAAAAGAGAGGTTATTCTGATCCTTTAAAAGACTTTCAAAACAAAACAAAGAAACAAGGGATAGGGAAGAGTTGATGGCTTTGGCAGACATGGATAATAAGTTGCTGTGATTTTAGAGATGTCCATCCTTTTTTAGTATTTTTATTTCCCAGCATGAAGGGTAACAATGAGCACTGTAGGATTTGGCTGCACGGTGGCCTGTTGAAAAATACAGGATTTTGAATTTACCACTATAGTAATTTCTACTGTGGGTGAGAATTGTTTTCTTCCAAGTTTGATGATAATGAGGTGGATGAATTAGTAGTTTCTAAACAGTAAGGAATACTGTTTAGTTTGAGCCTTTTTCTTTTGGCTTACTCTAGTATTCAAGAAGGGGAGGAAATCTGTATAGTGAGAAGTTTCCATGGTGTATCACGTTCCTTAAGTCTTCAAGTAGGCCTGCTAGAAATGAAGATAGATCATCAACTAATCTGTAGATTAATAATCACCCAATAGTTGGCTACAAATGTTATCATAAGTGCCAGATTCTGCCCTTACCTTCACTTTAAGGATTTTTCTTGAGATTTTGTACAAGACCCACAGTCAGATGCAGAGGCTGCCGAGCTTGCCAGCAGAGTTGGAAGGGCCTAGTGGTTACAATACCTGAGAATGTAAAGTGACTAGCAGTTTGGCAGGTCATGGTGAAATTACATTAAACCAGGTAAGTTCAAGGTCCCTGAACTCCAGTACACATAAGTAGTCTCTGAGATGTTTGGCAGTGCTTTTGTTACCAGAACAAAGTCAATTCTAGAGGCCCTTTTCCAAGTTTCAGAATCTTTGACTTAAGTTTTCTGCAAGTGAAGTTTTCTTCTAGGTTTTGTAGGAGCCTGGGGGACCCCAGGGAAGCTGGCCAACACTAAGGCAGCTTCTTTCTGTTCAGAGACCTGTGCTTGGCCTTGTTTCCAAGAGAGCCTCCATACACTGAGGGGTGTAGATTGCGGACTGCAGACTTTGGAAACTGATGACAGTATGTACTTCCAAGGAAGAGCTCTGCAGGAGGTTTGCGGCAAACTGGAGGGGTCTCCTGTGCTGAACTACTTACGAGCATTTTAGTTTCTAGTGCACTTGGAGCAATCAAAGCCTTTACAAAGCAGTGTGCAAACTAGACCATCTCTCCACACCATCCTTCTGTGTAGATGTTGGCAGCTACTCTTCATCCACTGACTGAAGCTTTCCACATCTCTCTGAAAGGCTTGAAGTTACTACTTTATTACCCTTGTTTCCAAATTCAGAGGGAGATACAGGTTCATCTGCTTCATAATCTTCAAAGGAGCTGGAAGTACAAAGCAAAATGAGTTGATTTTTTTTTTCCTTAAAGAAATATAAACATCTGGATATGGGTCAATATAGCAATGCAGAGATTTGGAAGACCAGCCTGAAAAATCACCTTCACTTAACTGGCAGCTTACCCACAATCGCTGCTCTGAAGAGGTCACAGTCTAGAGAAGTCCCTTCCTGCTCCCTAAAGCTCAAGTCTGTTAGGGTTTGTTGAAAAGCAGAGTTAGGAGTTTTACAAGTGTGTTCAATGGTATTTCTAAAGAGGGGAACTTACTGACTGCTTTTGTATTACAGCCTCCCTCCTTGTGCCCTACTGACACATTTAGATGTGCAAGTGTATCTGCTACAGACTTCAAGTCTGCTTGTGGATTTTCCTCCAATTTATGCTAGGAAGAATTCTAATTGTCATTGTTCCTTAGAGCCTTGAAATGCTATGACTGCCAGATTCAATATTTAACTCTTATGAATGATGGTTGCCTGCCCTGAGGTACCGAAGTAAGTATTCTGATACTAATTTGAGCCTAGAAAATGTCATTGAGTTACATTTTATGTTAACAGTACTTGACATCATTAGTGTAGCCTTGTTATTTGGACCTTACACATACTAAAGAAGTGCTTTATCCTGGAGCCACATATTCAGCCCCCTAACTTTGTTTTTCACATCTATTTATGTGTATGCATGTGGCCTGCAAGTATGCAATGTGTACTGTGTGTGATGCCCATGGAGATCAGAAGAGGGTATTGGATCCCCTGGAACTAGATTACAGTGGTTGTAAGCTGCCATGTGGGTGTTGGGAACTAACCTTGGGTTCTCTGCAAGGGTGACAAGTACACATAACCAATGAACCACCTCTCCAACACTGCCCACCGCCAATCCAGAACATTGTGAATAGAGGTTAAACATTTAAAAAGGTCTACCTAACGTTTGGAAAACTTCCCCGTGATTCTTGCTCATGATGCTTAAACTTGCTCACTGCAAAGATCCTCCATTATTAATTTGTTCCTAGTCCACCACTCTTCATCCGTTAGGTGTCTATGGCAATGGGGTATTCTAGGTAAGGAGGCAGTATGCAGTATGAGAGTAGCTTTGCTTTACGGGGTATGGAGTGGTACCAAAGTTAATTTTAGCCATGATAAGTCAGGACTGCTTATTCCTGTCAAAATGGAAGGGGTTTTCTTTCCTTGGTTCCTAACTTGCTTTGTGCATGCTGCTAGTGTCTAAAGTACCTCAGCACAGGTCTGAGAAAAAGGTGTATTTTCAGAGTTAAAATCAGAAGTGACACTAATTCAGTAAGTATTTGAACTCAAATTGCTGTTCTTGAACCTGATGTTAGGATACAGTGTAACAGGAATGACAGACTGAATGGAACCAGCCTCCTCACACTCCAGTGGCCTGATGGAGGCCACTTGGAATGGTGGCTAAAGGATTAAAACATGGATTATGGAGTCCAGATTTGAATCTGCAGCTGATCAGTGTGTGACTTTGGACATGTTACCAGACACTACATTAATTTCCTTGATTCATGAGCTCCCAACTACTAGGTGGGGGTGATCAGGGTTTACATCAGAAACTACCAAATGTTGCTCTCATTTTCAAGAGAAGTACTAGGGCTTAGCAGAGTATGATTGTGACACATAACCCTATTGAGGGGCAAGATTATTTGTGAATAAAATGAACCCCTCCCCGCAACACCATACAAGCCAGGTACAGGGTACATCCTGAGTTCAGGCCAGCCAGGTAAGGCTGCAATACAAAACAGACTAAATGGTGGTTCAATACCTGTTTTTTTGTTTTGTTTTGTTTTGTTTTTTTGGTTAGTGCTGTAGAAACTCACCAGGCAACACCTGAGATACATTTGACTCCTAACTGGGAGGGTCCTGTCGTCATCTAGTTACTACAGTCTAAGGATAGAACTAAACCTGCACTGCCAGAGGTTTATACCTACACCTCATAGAACCACCCCGCCTAGAACTAGTGCAGTTGAAGCCTGATCTATCTCTTACTCCTTCAGCAGAACTGGCAGGCAGGCTGTGGACTGAACTCTGCACTCCTGGGCAACTTTGGTCTTTCCCGTGTTTACCCACCACTTCACCTGTGCTGCTAAGCTGCCACAGTCTGGCTGTCTACTGGATGACTCTTCTAGGATGATAGCAGCATACTTACACCTGAACTCACTTTCCTGCTGACTGGTTTCTCCCTGTTTTAGTGAGCTATGTGCCACTCACAGCCAGAATCCCAATTGTGTCCTTTCCTTCTTCCTCTTTGAATCCAACCAGTTGCTCAATACACTGAATATTTGAGTCAGGGCTTGTTGTGGGGAATCTAGGACATGGTGGGTATAAGCACAGAATAAAACAAAGAATAAAACGTTCACTGGTTCTTTACTTTGGAGCCTTTCATAATCCAGAGGAGAAGTGTGAATTACATTTTTACTTTCTTGAGACAGGGTCTCTCATGTAGCCCATGTAGTTTCAAACTCACTCTGGATCCTGCTACTTATGTCTTCTAAGTACTGGGACTGCAGGCAGGCGCTACCACACCCAGTCTATGAACTAGGTCCGAGTCTAGAACTGAGCTTGGTGCGTGAGAAGCAAGCACTCTATCAGCTGAGCCACATCCCCAGCCTTATCTCTCCCTTTTAAGACAGGTTCCCACTATGTAGCCCTGGCTGGCCTGGAAGTCATATAGACCAGGCTGGCCTTGAATTCAAAAGAGCTCTGCCTGCATATGTCTCTAGAATGCTGGGATTAAAGATATGTGCCATCATGTCCAGCTTTACTTTGATATATTTTCTTTTTTTAAAAAATTTATTTGCATTGATGCTTTTGCCTGAATATATGTCTATGTGAGGGTGTCAGATCTTGGAGTTACAGTTGTGAGCTGCCATGTGGGTGCTGGGAATTGAATTTAGAATCTCTGGAAGAGCAGTTAGTGCTCTTAACCACTGAGCCATCTCTCCGGCCCCCTACTTTGATATATTTCCATTGAGAGTTTTATATATGCATACAATGTATATTGTTCATAGTTAGCCCCACTCCTCCCACAACTCCATTCATATCCACCAGCTCTGTACCTTCTAATTTCATGCCATTCATATATATATACACACACACACACACACACACATATATATTCCATGTAATTCAAATACACACACACACACACACACACACACACACACACACACACACACACACACGTGAGCCTACCCTTGAATGGCTGAGTCATCTCTCCAGATTTTTTTTTTTTTAATTATTAAATACATCAATCTGTGTTGCCTTTATACTCATGGGTGTGGAGCCACTTGGTGGAGCATGGTCAACCAGGGGCCACACCCTTAAAGAAAACTGCCTCAGGTGCACGCTGGTGGTGGCACATGCCTTTAATCCCAGCACTCAGGAGGCAGAGGCAGGCAGATCTCTGTGAGTTCGAGGCCAGCCTGGTCTACAGAGCGAGTTCCAGGATAGGTTCCAAAGCTACACAGAGAAACTGTCTCAAAAAACAAAAACAACAACAAAAACAACACCCCCCTCCCCCCAAAAAACCCAAAACAACAACAAAACGACTGCCTCTTCCTTAGAAGCCATCAATCATCAGTAGCTCCTCAGGGGCAGAGACTTGGGAGCTCTTCTCCATATTGAATGCTGACGGGCTTGACCTTGTATTTTAAATTAAAAACATCTTAAGCCCTTTATTGAAATTCAGTTAAATGAAATGTTTTGAATATCAGATATTTAGTTCATGGAATTTCCTTTATCTAGTTTCTTAAAAATTGTCCCAGCTTTACCAAGTTTCCTGATGTAGGCCTATGAGATGGCTCAGAAGCTAGGGGTGCTTGCTGCCAAGCCTGAGTTCCATCCCTATGACACAAGATAGAGGGAGGGAACATACAAACAAATACAATAAAAGTTCCTACTGTCTACCAACCTACTTTCCTGCCTCAGAAAGTTATCTGCCTAATTAAGAACACATAATAAAACCGGATAGTGGTGGCACACACCTTTAATCCCAGGACTCATGAGGCAGAGGCAGGTGGAGCTCTGTGAGTTCAAGGCCAGCCTGATCTACAGAGCAAGTTCCAGGACTGCCAGGGCTACACAGAAATCCTGTTTTGAAAAACAAAATACCCCCTCTCAAAAAACAAAACAAAACACAAAGTCCATTAAAAAAAAAAACCACCCAAACAAAAACATAACAGAAAACTGTTAAAATAGTAGTTCATTTTATTTTTTGTGTGTTTTGCCTGCATGTTACTATATGTGCCCACTGCCCACAGAGGCCAGAAGAGGGTGCAAAATTTCCTGGAACTGGAATTATAGAGGGTTGTGAGCTGCCAAGTAGGTGCTGGCAGCCAAATACAGGTCCTCTGCAAGAGCAGCAAGTGCTGAGCCATCCTTCCAGCCCCTTAAAACAAAACTCCTTTAAAAAAAGATATGGTCTCCTTATATAGTCCAGGCTGACCTCAAATGCATGGTTTTCCTGCCTCAAATGCCCAAGTCTTAGGATTACATGTGTGTGCAACTATGTCTGGATAGATGGTTCTTATAAACTACCTAAATGGACAAGTTAGTGCTTTAGGGAACATTCTGAAGCATTAAAGCCATTTTTGAATGCTAGTAACATTGGTACTTAATATACTAAAACATATAATAGTTCTCTGGACTGCTTGACCATAGGTGTTTTTAAAATTAATTATTATGTGTGTGCACGATGGGTATGTATGTTGTGAAGTCATGTGGAGGCCAGAGGACGACAACTTTGTGAAGTTGGTTCTCTCCACCTTTATGTATATTTGGGGGATCAAACTCAGGTTTATAGATTTTAACAATTACTTTTACTCACTGATTCATCTTGCTGCCCCCCACCCCCCAATTTAGCTGTGTAGCTGTCTTGGTATATGTGCATGTTTATGAGTGCCCATGCCTGTGTGTGTATGAAAAACAGAAAAGGGTGTTGGTGTCGTCTTCTGTTACTTTCTACTTCTGTGAGATAGTTTCTCACAGAAAGTAGGGCTCAGTTTTCTCACCTAGGCTGAAAGCCAGCAACCCACTTTAGAGCTGGGGTTACAGGCATTTTTGGGACACCTGCCTTATTTATTGTGTGGGTGCTGGGATCCTAATTTACATTGTTGTAGAAAACACAAGGATGCTAATTATAAATAATGGTGTAACCTGCTTTCCTCATATACTTTTGTGCTGGTAGGACCCTGGTCTTTCTGGGTTCATTACTAGGTTGGATTTTCATGCTGTTCTTTGTTGTGATCATTTGTCCTCAAGCCATGTTTATCTGTGGTGTATGCAGCCTTAGACCTGGAGTCATTTACTGGCTAGTGACTGAAGCGGGGAGGGGTGGGGTGGGGGATGGGGGTGGGGGTGGTAGAGCATGACACAAGGGCAACTTGCCACTGTTGTTTGATGGGGAAGAATTTGAAGTGCCTTTTGGAAGGGTGTGTGTTCTGGGCTTGGAGAGGACATCTTTTTGGTGGGATTGGCTGAAGTAATGTTGCTTTCTGTGCCTTACAGTAAATATTTGCTGAGGCACATCCCTAACAATCTCCTAGGTGATGGGGTTACATACAAGATCAAAACAAGGGTCTTTGCTTTTGAGAAGCCCACAGTCTAGTGCTAGGATAAGTAAGTAGGTCAGTCTGTTTTCATCCATGTGCCAGGTTCTGTTGGAGGTATTACATGTGCCATCTCACATATTTACTGTTATCAGTGGTGCAATGTCCTGTGCTCTGAGAAGGAAGCAAACAGCACGGGTGATGACTGCTAGTTACAGCTGACTAAACTCTATTTGCTAGAGGTTAGGTAAATGTTACCATGGTCACAGAAGCTGTAGAAGTAAATAGACACTGCTTTTTCTTACAAAGAACTGGGTCCAAAGACTTTATTTATATTCATTGTCTTCTTTAAATCTTAAAATAGCATGGTGTGGCAGAGGTTTCATTGTGGAGGGATACTGAGGCTTGGAAACCCAGGATCACACCAGTAAGTGGTACAACAAAGATTTGAGTTTAGTATTGCCTAACTCCAAATTTTCATGTGTGTAATGTTACAGACTCCAACTCTTTATCCAGAGTAGCCATAGCAACTGTTCCCTGGAGCTAGATGCCAGCTGTTAGCAGCTCTGGGCCTCACAGTGATGCTGGAAGGTAGTTACCAGGATCTTCTGAAAGTGAGCTGGAGGAATCAGGTAACCTGGCCAGCTGGTGACTTGGCCAGCTCTTGGTGGCTCCCAAGCCTCAGACATTCTTCCTTTTTCTGACATGGGTCTGACCATTTTCTGTGTGACATTTATTCACTCTGACATCTGTACTTCTTCATGAGGTTGTAGCCTTTGGATGTTAGGTATGGGCCCAGTCAGCTGTTAATCCTGTGTAACGGGCCTTCCCTTTCCTTTGTTGGTATTCTAGCCCTCGCTGTACAGGCTGTGGCTGCCGCCTTCTCTTCCCTAGGGACTTCAGCACCCACATGTGTTCTCCTTAAGCCTTATCTCCCACCACATGAGAAGAGGTTCGTGACCAGAGCATCTCATATGTACTGGTTGAATTTCACAACAGCTGGTGACTGCATCTCCCCTCTTGACCCTTTACCTGCATCCCTGCCTCCTCTTCATTCCATGCACACTGGCACTTAGTGCTACCATAACTTGAATTTTTTTTTATCCAATTATATTTTAAACATATTATGTATTTAGACCTGCTACCTTCCCCCCCCCC
>CABHPH010126645.1:0-11465 GCA_902168325.1 Peromyscus nudipes | reverse complement strand
AAATGCTTCTAGTTTCTGGTCCTCACGTCTTATATACCTTTCTGCTTTCTACCACCACTCCCTGGGATTAAAGGCTTGCTTTCTGGGATTTAAAGGCATGATGAGTCACCATGCCTGGCTGTATCCTTGAACACATGGATTTCTGCCTGTGGAACGCTAGGATTAAAGGCGTGTGCTACACTGCCTATCCTTTATGTTTAATAAATATTGTGGCTGTCCTGTTCTCTGACCCCAGATAAGTTTATCAGCATACACAATATTTTGGGGAACACAATACCACCACAGAACTCTTTTTCTAAATTGCTTTGGCTAGTCCAGATCCTTTGCATTTCTTATACAGGTTACTATTGGTGAAAACAATAGATAGAAACTGATCAGGTAGGATAGGGACCCCAAAGGAGCCTTCTAAGACCATCCTTGATGGAGGCCAGAAGAGCTCTGGTTTCTGGTTCCTTGTTATCTCTTTCCCCTGCCTTTTAAGCTATATGTGAGGAAGTGACTGAAACTAAGAGGAGATACCTGGACACCTTGTGTTTGGACCAACTGGCCTGAACCACTCACTTCCCTCTCCATGCCTCCCATCAGTTTCTGCCTCATCCTTTAAAAGACTCCTAGGTTAGCATCTTGATGGTGCCCTGTTTCCTGGGACCTGCTTCTGCTACCCAGGAGCTCTATTCTCTTATGCTCCCACACATTAATCTTTAATAAATTTCTCTCTAAAACTTAACATCTATTGTCCATGAATTTCATTCTCCAAACTCATGACACAAGAGCCCAAAGGTTGCTAACTCAGTGAAGTTTTGTGTGATTGTGAGCATCTGGAATTTTAACTCCTGAGTTGAAAAGCTGCCCTAAAGATCAGAGTGGGCTCTGTCACTTTCAAAGACAACTCCCCAATTTTCCCATATGATAATTTATGCCAGTAATACATTTTAATTTTGATTACTATTGTGCTATACATAATTTTCTGAACAATTGACATCTGCTAAGCTAGTGGGTTTAAACTTCTTTCAGTGTACTTTTTTTCATATATTTTGGATGATTCATACTTAAGAATGTTATGTTTTATAAATGATATTTCTATTTTATTTCAATTTGTTTATTGCTTATGGTGAGCTAATGAGTGTTTTGATTATGTTTCCAGTTGATTCTGCCTAATGGATCTGTTTAAGAATTAATGCCTATATCTATTCTTTCTCTGTAAAATGTCAATAAAGTTTGTTGCAGTCTCAGATTACACCTAGACCTGGTGTAACAGGTCTGTAGTTCCACTCCTTGGGAGTCTGCAGGAGGGTTGCAAATTCAAAGCCAGTCTGGGTTATATAGTAAGTTCAAAACTGGCCTGGTCAATTCAGTGAAAACCTTCCTCAAAAATGTTTTTAAGACCTTTATCTGTTGTTCATGGGTAGTACTCTTGCCTAGTATGTGTGAGGTCTTAGGTTCAATTTGTAGCACTACACCCAAAAAATAATAGATTGAGTGGTACAACTTACTTAAGAGAAACTTTAACACTGTGGAGTCATTACTGATCTAAAAGCAATCTTCTAAAGGGAAACATAAAGAATTAAGCTAAAATAAAAAGAAAAGAGAAAAGTTAAAAACTATTATTTTCATTGGAATAGTTTCCAGGCATTTTTCACTCTGGCCTCCCTTTTACCTCTGTCTCTATAACCTGGGTATATATTGAAATCAGTGTTAGTATAAGGGCTGGTGGCTGTATCCATGGCAGATGAAAAAGAAAAGTTGTAATGAAACAAAACACCTTTCCTAGGCAAATTGTCTTCATGTCAAGAAAGAAAATCAAATACAGATCATTGGAGGAGCTGATTTGTACATTTCCTTGAAAATTTCAGATACTGGATTTTTTTTCCTTTCCCTTTTTTTTTTTTAACCTGCTGGACAACATTGACATTTTGCAAGCTATACTACATAAAATATGTTTTTTTAAAGCATAATATTTAGAAAGTGTGTCTTCCTTTGGGCAAGATTAGTGTTTAAACCTAAATACCTATGAGTATGTTAAGTAGACTGATCCAATCATGAGCAATTATGTGAATGCTTATTGGTTTGCCTTGGAACACCTTTGTTCATGCCTAGAGCTGTCACCGTGTGGATGCAGATGAATTATTTTCTGAGAGTAAGAAGTGGAGAAAAGCAAAGGACATCTCCCTGGTTTCTTTAACCTTGTGGGAATAGGACAAATCTGGTCTTGGCGTCTCTCTAAGGAAAAGAACATCTTAGAGCTCTTGGAGAAAGCTTAATATCCATTGGCAAGAAGGGGTGAGATTCTGAATATATCTAAATAATTTGCCTAGTATCAACATGCCTACTCATGGCAGTCTGCCAACCAGGATATAAATCATACTGCTTGCCACGTGCAGCACATAGGCACGGAGAAAGACCCCAGATCATCCAATGACGTGACTTTACGGAATGTATGTGGATAAATTTAAGCAGTACTGCTAAGAACTGTTTTTAATACAATTCTGAGATCAAAGTAAGTGGACAGTGCTACACATATAATAAAAATTGAACATTTCTCTGAGATTTGTGCAGACAGGCAATTGATCAACTTGTATGTGTAAAAGAAATATACATGATTCTTAAAGCCAGAGTTGGATGGTGCGAATTCTGGGACCTATTCTGATTGCTAATGCTCTCTTGGAGTTAGGAGGTACTAGGCTCTCTTGCAGGGGATGATTGTAAGGACTCTGACTTCCCCAGGGAGAAATAGTTCTTCCTGAATCATTTCTTGTTCTCAACTGTTATATTTTACTAAAATATTCCTAACACACTATCAAATTCCTTTTTTAAAAAAAATCTTTTAGCACAACATACACACACACACACACACACTTTGAATAACTTCAATCCTATATTATAGTATCCTGACCCTTTCCATTGTTTCCTTACCTCTACCTCTAAACCTTCCTCCTATTTTCATGTATTATCTCTACTATTTTCTTTTTTTTCTTTTCTTTTCTTTTTTTTTTCTTTTTTTTTTTTTTTTTTTCGAGACAGGGTTTCTCTGTGTAGCTTTGCACCTTTCCTGGAACTCACTTGGTAGCCCAGGCTGGCCTCGAACTCACAGAGATCCACCTGCCTCTGCCTCCCGAGTGCTGGGATTAAAGGCTTGCGCCACCAACGCCCAGCCTCTACTATTTTCTTTAATTATTATTATTACATACATACATACATATGAATACATAAAAGCAACTTGCTGAGTCCATTTAATGTTGCTCATATGTATATGTTTTTAGGGCTGACCACTTGGAATAGATAACCTGTCAGGAGCTTCTTCCTAAGAAAGACTAATTATCTTTCCCTCAGCAGTCATTTATTATCTACAGCTTTTCATCTGGGGGTGGAGCTTTGTGGGACTTCTGCAGTCAACATTGGCATTTCAATTGGTGTTGTCAATTCAGGTCTTATTTAGGTCGCCATACTACTGAGACTTCATAGCTGCAGCTTCCTTATCCTACATAGATGACACAGTTTCCCAGGAGACTTCTTGGTTCTTTGGCTTTTACAATCTTTCTGACCCATCTTCCATGATATTCCTTAAGACTGAGGTGTGGGAGTTTTGTTGGAGATGTATCAATCGAGGCTAGGCACCCTATGGTCAGTCTTTCCCTGAATTTTGATGAGTTGTGACTTTATGTAAAGGACTCTTCTGCAAAAAGAAGCCTCTTTGATGAGAGGTAAGAGCTACTCTTACCCATGGGTATACAATTAAGTGTTTACAACACAGAGAAAAATACCACTGGTTTAAGAAAGTAGCAGGGGTAGGCTCTCCTCTAGGTTCTATGGCTTCACCACTGGTAGTTGTCTGGGTTTATAGTATCAGACATGAATTCCCTCCTAATTGAGTGGGTGTTAAATCCAGTAAGACAGCTCTTGGTTAACCTCTGGATATAAGTGTAACTATCAACCTCTGAGGATATCTTGTCACGCTGGTCATAGTGTTCATAGGCGGGACAGTTAGGTAGGACTATTGACTGCTTTTCTTCTTGGGAAATTTACATAGCACCTTCTGGGACCATGGTGGCTAGTCCTCAGGGAGGAGGATTCCAGATCAGTTCCAGCTCAATTCCTCCAAGTCGTGTGTCAGAAGTGTATAGCGTATAGGCTTCCAGTTCAATCAAAAGTATTTCCAAAGCTGTTTGCTACCCCATAACAGTCATGCCACTACTACACCAGTTGTCGTATCTTATCTGTCAGGTCAGTATTGAAGTGTGCAGGGTCTGGTGTTGTAGTAGCGAGTCAACCAGAAGGAAGTTTTTAGGTAAGTTTGGAGAACTTTCTGTAACATTTCTTAGTCCCTTTTTATGAAGGTTGTTTATTTTCTTAATGTTTGGCTTTTGAGTTCTATACATATTCTTCACACTAATCTTTGGTTAAATAATATTTGGCAAAACTTGGATGATAAGCTGGTGCAATTGTGGCAAAAAGCGTGGGAATAACCAACCAATAGTTGATCAGATTTAAGGTCCACTCTTTGAGATGGAACCTATGCATGACTGCTTGGGTGACCAAGAACCTGAGACTAGATAGAACATGAACCTAGGGGAAAATCAAATACTACTTCCTGCTAAAAGAATGTAGCAATAAAATGACCCTTAACAATAGTTTGCTATACTCATAGACCAATGTCTTGTTCAGCCATCATCAGAGAAACTTCCTCCTGCCATAGATGGAAACAAATACAGAGATGCACGACTGGACAACGTGCAGACAATGAGAGATCCTGGAACACTCAGTCTCAAATGTGATGTCTCCATCTGAGCCCCTCACCTCAGGAATCAGGGAACTTTGTGGAAGAGGAAGTGGGAAGAATGTAAGAGACAGTGAGTATGGAAGACACCAAGGAAACCAGGCCTTCTAGATACAACAGGATTAATGCATATATGAATTCACGGACTGTGGCAGCATACCCAAGGCCTGAATGGGACCCCAACACTGAAAAAGGATGTGGACATAAGCCCACATCCCTAACCCTGAAGCTATCTCCAACAGAATTTCACTGGGTATACAAACCACACTTAAGAACAGGTCCCATGACCAGCAGTAGATAGACAACACAAAATGAACTCAATGTTATTTTGGAGGGTTTTTTTTTTGTTTCATATTGCTCTGTCTGGGCATTTTTTTTAACTTTACAGGTTTTTGCTTATATATTATGGTTGTCAATTTAATGTCTTTACGGGGTATCTGTGTTTTTTAATGTGTGTCTCTGTGCCTATATGTGTTTCTTGTACTTTTTCTCTGGATCTTTTATTTGTTTGTTTTTCCCTATTCTGTTTTTTTTTTTTTTAGAGATGTCTATTTCTTTTCTAATAAGAAAGAGAAAGATGGTGTGGATTTGGGTGTGAGAGGAAGTAGGGAGGATCTGGGAGTTGTTGAGGGGATGAATGGGAAACTGAGATCAGAACATACTGTATAAAAAAATCTATTTTATTTGTCCATTCTATTGAAAATAGATTATTTTCACACATAATATATCTTGTTTATAGTTCCCCTTCAATCTACTCCCAATTCTTCCCTACATCCCCTCCCCTCCAGATTCACTCCCTTTCTGTCTCTCATTAGGAAAGAACAGGCTTCTAAGAGATAACAACCAAACATGACAAAATAAAATATAAGAGAAAGCAAAATCTATCACATAGAGGCTGGCCAAGGCAAGCCAACAGAAGGAAAAGAGCCCCAAGAGCAGGCAGAGGAATCAGAGACCCACTCATTCACACACTCAGGAGTCCCACAAAAATACTGAACTGAAAGCCATAATATGTGCACAGAGGCCCCAATAGAGACCTGTGTAGGCCCTGTGCTTGCTGCTTCAGTCTCTGAATTCATATGCAACTTGCTTAGCTGGAAAAAAAAATCTGGTTTCAATAAAATTAAAATAAAAAACTGGCAAAACTTCCTTATATTTTTGTGGGTCATGTCTTTATTTGGTTGACAGGTTCCTTCATTATATAGAAGCTTTTTAGTTTCATGAGATCCCATTTATTAGTCATTGCTCTTCTCTCCTGAGCTAATGAAATCCTGTTCAGAAAGTCCATCCCTGTGCCTGTAAGTTGAATTGTATCTCCTACTTTTTCCTCTAGCAGTTTCAGGATTTCAGTTCTTATGTTGAGGTCCTTAACCTATTAGGAGTTGAGTTTTGTGCAGGGTAAGAGGTAAAGATCTAGCTTCATTTTTTTGCACATTGAAATTCATTTTTTCATTTTTGACACCATTGTCAACAGTTATGTAAGTGTGGTTGGGTTGGATTTTATCTGGACTCTCTGTTCTATGCCATTGTTCTATGTGTCCATTTTTGTTCCTGTACTATACTATGGTTCTGTAGTGTAATTTGAAGTCAGGTATGGTGATGCCTCCTGCAGTACCCTTTTTGTTGAGGATAACTTTGAATAACTCTTTGGATTTTTAAATTTATTTTCCTTTTCTTATTGTTCTGTGTAGAAATTCAACCACTTTATTTAATAGAAGGGCAAAGAGTGGACACTTGCCTTTTTCATGATCTTAATGGGAATGATTTGAATTTCTCTCCATTTATCATGATGTTGGTGACAGGTTTCTCTTATATAGCTTTTTATACAGCATTTTGAGTCATGCTCTCTCCAACCCCAGTCTCACCAAGCCTTTTATCATGAAATATATAGGAGTTTGTTTAATATGATGGTGAATCCCATGTGCTTGTGTTTTATTGGGATTTTTCATCTGCATTCATCAGGGAGGTGTGGCCCCCCACCCCCGTGTGTGTGTGTGTGTGTGCGTGTGTGTGTGTGTGTGTGTGTTTATCTGATTTTGTATTAGTATAACACTGGCTTCATAAGAAGAATTTGGAATCCTTCATTCCTTTTATATTTTATGGAACAATTTGAGTTCTATTGTTGTTAATTCTTTCAAGTTCTGTTAGAGTTATCCATTGAATCCATCTGGCTCTGGACTTATTGTTGTTGTGGGATCTTTAATCATTGGTCCAATCTCATTCCTAATTATACATTTATTTCAATTATTTATTTTATCTTGGTTTAATTTTGGTATGTCATATGCATCTAGAAATTCATCTTTTTCTTTTTAAGTTTTCCAATTTAATGGAATACAGGTTTTCAAGGGAAGTTTTCATAATCTCATTTTATTTCTTTTGTATCTCCTGTGGTGTCTCCATTTTCATCTCTAATTTTATTAAATTGGATATTCTTGCTCCTTCTTTGGGTTTATTTGGCCAAGGGTTTGTCAATCTTATTTATGTTTTCAGAGAACCAACTCTTCATTTCATTTTTCTTTGTATTATTTTTGTTTCTATTTCATTAATTTCTGCTGTGATTTTTATTTTTTTTTAGTTTTTATTTAGTCTTCTTTAATACAATGCATCCTAACCACAGCTCCCTATCTTCCACTCCTCCTACTCTTCCCCAGATTCACCCTCCCTCAGTCTCCCCAAGAGAAGAGAACACATCTCAAGGTCATCCACTGAACACAGCAAAACAAGATACAGTAAGACCAGGCACAAACCCTTACACCAAGGCTGAGCAAGGCAACCAATTAGGAGGAAAAGGGTTCCAGGTTCAGGCAAAAGAGTCAGAGAGACCCCCACTCCCACCGTCAGTAGTGCCCCCAAATACCAAGCCAATCTATAACAGGTATGCACAGACCTATGGGGGCTATGTTGTGCTCTTCTGGTGTCCCTGATCCCTCTGGCTCCCACAATTTCTCCTCCCATCCTCCTTGAGATTCCCCAGGCTCTAAAAAGAGAGACGCTATGGAGGTCCAACCTGGTCTCTCTCTCTCTCTCTCTCTCTCTCTCTCTCTCTCTCTCTCTCTGTCTAATGTTTGGCTGTGGGACTCAGCATCTGCTCCCATCAGCTACCAGAGACAGCCTCTCTGTTGATGACTGAACTAGGCAGCAATCTATAAGTATATTAGAACATCATTAGGAATCATTTCACTGACTTTTTTGCCAGTTTTGTTTGGTTCTATCCTAGTCTTTGGGCTATCCAGCCTCCAGTTCCTGGTCATCCAGACAGTGTCCAGTATGGGCCTCAAATTAGACCAGTAATTGGTTGGCCACTCCCACATGATCTGTGTTACCATTGCCTTAGCACATCTTAAAGACAAGACAGATTGTAGGTCAAAGGTTTTGTAGCTGGATTGATGTCCCAGTCTCAACATTGGAAGCCTTGCCTGGTAACAGAAGATGGATGATTCAGGCTCCAATTCTCCATTACTAGGCTTTCTCACCAGGTTCACTCTCATAGATTAAAAAGAAAAAGGAAAAAAGAAGATATAGAAAAGGGTAGATCATTTAATCTACTCTGAAAAAAGGGAAGGTATAGAAATGATAAGATAAAAGGTAGACTTTTGAATCTACTCAGAAAAGAAAAAAGAGAGAATATGGATATCGATAAGATAAAAGGTAGATTATTGGATCTACTTTTAAAAAGGAACTACTTGTTTTAAATAGGATAAGTAATGAATTTTTTGTCTGTGTTTATCAAATAGTACTGGACTGGACATTGTTAATATATATATAATGGAGTTTTTCATCTGAATCTGTCAAATGTTAATGGACTAGACATCGTTATGTAATTCTTGACTATATATATTGTATATACTTATTGGATATAGTTTTTCTTGTATTAGTTACAAGCTTTTTTTAAAATTTTAGACAAAAAAAGGGGAAATGTGGTGATATTGTGTTCCCCAGAATATTGTGCACCCTAATAAACTTATCTGGGGTCAGAGAACAGAACAGTCACTAGATACAGAGGCCAGAAAACGGTGGCACACATGCCTTTAATCCTAGCATTCCAAAGGCAGAGATCTGTCTGGATCTCTGTGAGTTCAAAGCCACACTGGAAACAGCCAGGCATGGTAACAAGAGCCTTTAATCCCAGGAAGTAATGGCAGGAAGTGGAAAGGTATTTAAGGTGTGAGGACGAGGAACTAGAGCGTGGTTAAGCTTTTTGGCTTTTAGCAGCAGTTCAGCTGAGAGCCATTCAGATGAGGACTCAGAAGCTTCTAGTCTTAGGAAACAGAATCAGCTGAGGAATTGGCAAGGTGAGGTGGCTGTGGCTTGTTCTGCTTCTCTGATCTTCTAGCATTCACTCCAATACCTAGCTTCAGGTTTGTTTTTATTAATAAGACCTTTTAAGATTCGTGCCATGGCTGAGTATTCTTTATTGTGTAAATGTACTACATTTTCTTTATCCATTCTTCAGTTGAGGGACATCTAGGTTTCCAGTTTCTGGCTATTATGAATATAGCCACTATGAACATAGTTGAGCAAGGGTCCTTGTGGTAGGATGGAGTGTCCTTTGGGACATATGCCCAAGAGTGGTGTAGCTGGATCTTGAGGTAGATCAATTCCCAATCTTCTGAGGAACCACCATGTTAATTTCCATAGTGGCTGTACAAGTTTGCACTCCCACCAGCAATGGAGCAGTATTCTTGCTACATATCCTGGCCAGCACACGTTGTCACTTGTATTATTGATCTCAGCCATTCTGACAGGTGTAAGATGGAATCTCAAAGTGGTTTTGATTTGCATTTCCCTGATGTCTAAGGATGTTGAACATTTCTTTAAGTATTTCTCTGCCATTTGAGATTCCTCTGTTAAGAATTTGGTTTAGATCTGTATCCTATTTTTTAAATTGGATTTTTTGGTTTGCTGATGTCTAGTTTCTTGAGTTCTTTATATACCTTGGATATTAGCCCTCTGTCAAATGTGGAGTTGGTAACAATCTTTTCCCATTTCGTGGACTGCCATTTTGTCCTATTGACAGTGTTCATTACCATACAGAAACTTTTAAGCTTCATGAGGTCCCATTTATTAATTGTTGATCTTAGTACCTGTGCTATTGGTGTTCTATTCAAGAGGTTTTCCCTGTGCCCTTGTGCTCAAGGCTGTTCCCCACTTCCTGTTCTATCAAGTTCAGTGTGTCTGGTTTTGTGATGATGTCTTTTATCTACTTGGATCTGTGTTTTGTGCAGGGTGATAAATGTGGATCTATTTGCATTCTTCTACATGCAGACATCCAAGTTGACCAGCACCATTTGCTGTTTCCATTGTGTATTTCTGGCTTCTTCATGAAAAATCAGGTGTCTGTAGGTGTGTGGATTTATGTCTGGGTTTTCAATTTTATTCTATTGATCAACATGTTTGTTTTTATGCTAATACTATGCTGTTTTTATTACTAGCTCTGTAGTACAGCTTGAAATCAGGGATGATGATACCTCCAGAAGTTCTATTATTGTTCATAATTGTTTTAGCCATCCTGGGTTTTTTTGTTTTTCCATTTGAGGTTGAGTATTGTCCTTTCAATGTCTGTAAAGAATTGTGTTGAAATTTTGATGGGGATTGCATTGAATCTGTAGGTTGCTTTTGGTAGAATGTTACAATGTTCAGGAGAAGAATAAGTTGTAGTAGGCTCGAAGTGTAACTTTCTGCTATGAGACTGGTATCCAGGGACACAGGTTATATCCCTAGTCTTCCTCAAAGAATCAGCCATTGCTCTGAGTCAGCTTAAGCCCCTACTCTGTGTCTGTATGCAGCTTCTATTGTGAGTTGTGGAGCTCCCCATAAACAGTATGCTTTACCCAGGCTCATCTCCTCACTCTGGGTCTGCTGAGAACTTCTTATTTGGCCTCCAGGGTGTTATCTGGCCTCTGGGGGAATTCTATCACAGCTGGACTTATATTCATTGTTGTAGCTGCAAATACATCTCCGTTTCTGGCCGTGTGTTCACACTGCCCCCATCCAGCATTGATAACTATGCTGCACCCTTTCCTGGTCGCTTTTGATACCCTTCTACTGAGAGTAGCAATATGTAGGTGAGGGTCCTCATTATATGCTTTCAAACACTTTCATTGAAGCAACATTTACCACATTTGTAATTGTTCATTATAGGGATGATCTTTTGGGTTTAGGCATGTCATTTCCATTAGATGAAGCAAACTATTGAGTCAGGGATTATTCTATATTTTTAACACAGTTTCCCTGTCACTCAGTACAATGTTTAGCACCAAAAAAGTATTCAGTACATATAGATCAAACACATGGATGGATGATAAATAAAATCAAAGCCCAATTTGGCTTGCCTTTGCTTTGGGCAATCAATTTGTAGGACAAGAAGTCATGTGCACATTCAATTTATTTGCTATCAAGAGACCATTTTTTAAATAAAATTTTAATCCCATTAATCTAAATTTCCATAATCCATTTGAAGTGTCTGCCTGATCATGTCCATCAACACTGGACATATTGGGAGTAGAGCCTGAATTCTCCTGGATAGGTTTACTCAGGCTTATATTGGTCACAAATACTTTTCCCACAAAATATTACAGTCATCTTGTACTTTAGTCCCCTGTTACTATAATATCACCCCCTTTAATTCTTTTAAACACTAATGTCATTTTCTTTTGAAGGCCACATTTTGTTTTCATAACAATTTTCCACA
>CABHPH010126644.1:0-13617 GCA_902168325.1 Peromyscus nudipes | reverse complement strand
TCCCATACAGTTGCAGCCTCACTGGACAGTGGCTGCCAAGGACAGACGCTGTTAATTTCCCCAGCTTCTCATTCTCCAAGTCACAGGCCAGTTTCTTCCCAAACCACTGCTGTTTGCCCTGTGGGCTGAGTGGGGTTTCCACTGTGCTGTGCACTTAAATTCTTTATAGAGGTCCCTGGGCTGAGAAGGAGGGCCAGGGAGGCAGCAGGCAGCTTCACCCTGGGCTTAGCATCTGCTCCCCAAGGACAGAGAGCCACCTGCTGGGATCTTGGGCTTGCTGTCCTAACCTTGAGTGACAGTCACACTAGCAAATGGCTGCCTGTTTGTGGGTTCCTGGTCTGCTGCTAGTGAGCTGTGACATAGTCAGAGCCAGGCAGAGGGAATGGGATTATGAATTTTGGAATCTGGCAAGCTGTGGTTTCCAGTCCTGATAGCTGCTGGCTGGCACGTGGCTCAGGCAAACTGCTGAGTTAGAGGAGACGGGGGGCGGGGGGGGGGGGGGGGGGGGGGACCAAGCGAGGGGCAGACACTCACATGGTACTTGGCCCAAGTGGAGCTCCACAAATGAGACATGTCACCCTGACCCCCAGCACAGCACAGCAGAGCCAGGAGTCCTTCCTTCTGGGCAGTGTTGGCAGGGGCTGCTGACTGAAGGATTGTCCTGGACTCTGGGAAAGGGATGAGTCTTTGGTGGTAAGCCCTCAGGGTGAGTGGGTGGTGGTCCTAGCAGTATAGTAGAGACCTGGACTGGGAGACAATATTCTCCTGCTGTCTGTCCTTGTCTACCTGGCTGGCTCCTCCTTCTGTCTGCCTTGCCGCCTCCTTCCTTTGGCTAGCCTCCCAGGATTTCCAGTTGGCAACTGCTCCGTCCCAGCTGTTGCACACCTCTGCAGGTGGCTGAACTTGCTCTTGGGCTCGATGATGCTTGGGGGTGACTCTGGGGCAGGCAGTTATGCTGCTCCCTCTGTGGGGGTCCCTGAGCACCAGCCCAGGCTCCTCTTGACCGGAGCATCTCTTGTCTTCCCAGGCTATCCCTCCCTCCTCCGGAGCCAGGCTTCCAAGGCCCAGCCTCAGACTTGGAAATCTGGCAAGCAGACTTTGCTGGTGAGTAAGGTGCACTTTGGGGACAGAGTGGGGGAGAGCTGCGGAGCACAGGCATGTCCAATGACCCGGCAACTGTGTAGGCTTTCAGGGTCTGTGGGAAGAGAAGAACTTCTCTGGGCCACGCTGGGAAAACCGGAGGCAGCAATGGCCTAAGCAACCACATGTAGCAAAGGGAGAGAGAGACACACACAGGCTTATATGTAGGGAACCTGGGTAAACACAAACCGCCTTTGACCTCAGTTTAGAATCTGTAGAATGGACAGCCCGTGTTTGTGTTTGCAAGTGATAACTGGGCATCTGTGGTGGCTTGGTCTCCAAGAGATGTATGATTGTAAATTACTTAGTTCACTGGACAGGCATCCCAGAGATGGGTCCCTCTCTTGGGGCTACTTTCCAGTTCTCATGACATAGAGGCCATTAGGGGTGATAGTGTGTGTTTCGGGGAGCTGGAACACTAGGAAGCATATTCAGGATTTACTCTCTAATAGCCTTAAGCTGGGATTATTAGAAAGCAGCACTGGTGGTGTGTGTGGCCAAGGACCCAGACCACCTGCTGGCACCTCAGAACCACATACCCCTTTTCAAGGCTCTTCATTCTTACAATACGATGGTGAGATGAAGTGGCCCCCAGTTCCCTGCAGACCGGATGCATCTTACCCTGGCCTGGGAACAGCAGTGACCAGAGACTTCATATCCCCTAATGTTTTCCTCCCAGGGTCTGTGCTAGTTCCTGAGAGGGCTAAGTAGCCTACCAGGCAGGTAGCATCAGGGTTTTGTTGAGATGGGGCCAGAGAAGAGCTCTTGGCTTCTGCTGCTTTTGCATTTTGAGGTCAGAGCACAGGATTTGCTCTGTTCTCCAAAGAGCAGCTGGGGCTGGTTTAATTGGAAAAACTCTTTAATTTGTGGGCGAGAGGAGCTAAGTGATTGCGTGGGTAATGTGGAGCTGGGCCCAAGGGCATCAAAGCAGCAGGACTGTGGAAAGCCGATAATGGGAAAAAATCATTCCTCTCCCTACCATATACATTCCTGTCCCCCAGACCTGAGTCCGCATAGAGAAGGCTCTCCAGCCTCTGAGGGCTCCAGCAGGACAAGGTTGTGGTGTCCACCTGGCACCTAGTGCTGGGACGATGGAAGCCAGTGTAGCATGCACAGAGGCCAGCCTAAGACTCAGGCTGCCTAGCAATTGGGACCCAGCCATCACCAGCTTGCTACGCAATCGTGTATGAGTTGATCTTCCATGCCTCAGCTTTCCCATTTCTAACTTGAGTTCCTGAGCCTGGGTGATTGCACAGTCCTTCTAACTTCTCACACACTGCGATCCTAATTAGGGAGCGATGGAAATGAGCACCCTGTTCACCCATTGCCCCCGCCTCTCAGACTGCGGCCATGTTCACTGGCCTGCAATCCATACATGCTATTGACCCAGCCTTTCTGAGAGGAAAATCCATTCATCTCACCCTGTGGACTGCTTTGGGGGTCCTGGAATGGACCTGAGGGCTGGAGAACCTGGCTTCAGGCCCTGCTTTCTTAGAGCGGCCTCATGACGCTATCCATGCTCAGTTTTCCTTCTTGGGCCTCAGTTTCTTCCTCTGTGAATTGATGGTTTAGCTCAGGTCTGGGCTGCAAACCCTCCTGCCCTGGCATTGCCTAGGTCTGCCTCCTGCTGTGCAGAAGTCACAGAGCAGGAGTGTCTGGGAGGCACAGAGCAGCTCCGTGTCTGACCCGCTTAGGGACAGGGCTGATTCCCTCCTGAGACCCTCCTGAGGCTACTGGTGCTCTAGTAGCCAGGGACAGCTCCACTTTGCTCTTCCATTCCAGCCCAGGGGACTTGACTTCTCAGAGCCCCGAGGCAGGGATTAGGAGGACAAAAGGAGAAGGGCTGATTCCCCCGAAATTGTCACGTGACATGCAAGACCCAGAGCGGAGGTTGGCAAAGCTGTTCATGCCTCTGGCCAGAGAGGCTCATACTCCACAATTATGGACGGTGGTTGGGGAACACTGTGGGCTGGGGCAGCGGTTCACTCATTCTGTCCCCATCTGCTAAGGAGAATCCTGTAGAGAGCCTAAGCCGACATGTGAAATGCCTGAGACACAAGGATGATACCAAGAAATGGGGTGGGGCAGGGGATAATGGGGTCTTGGAGTCCAACCTCTGGGTCTCTCATCCTGCTCCCCCTGTTCACTAGCCGGGTGCCTTGGGCAAGTTGCCTAGCCTCTCTCTGCCTTGGTTTGCTTACTCATTAAAGTGGCCATGGTCACAGTAGCCTATTTAATTGGATGGTTGTAAAACCTAATTGAGTCTGTCGACGGAGAGCCCTTGGCACAGTGCTGTGTAGTTTTGTAGAACACAAAGTGCTATCTATGCACATGGTGGCCGCGGTGGCCCTCGGAGGACATTATGGGTGGCGGATGAAATCCAAGCTCATATACTAAGTGACAGGAACGGGTTCTAGTTAGAATTTGGACCCAGATGCTATCAGGGGCCACCTCCTGGTAGCAAGATAGGTGGGTAGCTCTTGCAGGCCAGGCCACAGGGCACAAGCGGGTTGTAGGTTTGGTCCAGTATTGCTTGGGGAGGTCTAAGGTGGGTGGGCTGGTTAGGGAGTTCTGCTATCACCTGACTAATCACTGCCTTTTCCATTTCCCTCACAGTCTCACTACCGGCCATTCTACGTCAACAAAGGCAGCGGGATGGGATCCAACGAGGCCCCCTGAGTTCAGCGTGGAGCCCCGCAACCCCATTCTCCTTCGCTCCTGCTTTCCAAGCTGCTGCGCTCTTGTGGGGCAGGAGCCCCGCCCCACTCTGCCCTCCCACAGCCTCTGGCAGCCCCCCACCCCACCCCAGAACACGCTGGCTTCCTCTGCTCCCCTATGGGTTCCTTTTCTGCTTGATGACATACAGTCACTGTGATTTCTATGTGCGAGGCCAAGTTATCTACCACAGGGTGAGAGACAGTTGGGGTCCTTTCTTGTAAACCTCTCCCAAAGCTGGTCACCAGGTCCACTTGGTGCCAGTCTGTTTCCCCAGCCCGGGGTCTACCATGTCCAAGCTTGGTGACCATTTCCCTCCACTGTGGACGGTAGGTCCCCAGTTAAGGCAACTTCTCTGTGCCCATCTCTTGGACTCACATTTTATCAGTAGCCCAAGACTGTCAGGAAGAAACCGGTCCTGTGTGTCCTTTTGGATCCCACTTACCCAAGCCTGTGTGGCCTGGCCACACCTTAGAGGATGTTCTCAGCATCTTGGCTTTTTCCTGGTCCAGCTGTGAGGCTCTGCCATGTCTACTTTGAGGCCACAAAGCCGGAGAATGGGCTCTCCTGCCTGGCAAGAGGATCGTAGCCTAGACATTTCTCCTCCATTGCTGGGGGGAGCGGGTCCTCTGATGTGACACAGCACACTCATGAAAATTTGCCCGCAGACTTTCACTCGTATGGAATTGGGTACTCTTCACAGCGAGGGGCAGCAGGTGGGCTGGTAAGAGTGGTGTCGCTTGGGAGGTACCACACATATCAGGGGTGTCAGCCCTCAACCATGTCACATGTCACTAGGCTTTGAGAGGGTCATATCAGCAGCAGCACTGGGTGTTTGGGGGCTTGTCTCCTGCTCTGGGCCGATGGGGCCGCTCGGGTCAGCTTGCAGGGGCGGGGAGGGGTACTTTTGGCTTGGGCTTCCCCCTCCCTGAATAAACCATTTGTCTCTTTACTTCTCTGGATATGAATGAGTGGGTGGTTCCTCAGGGTCGTGAGGAGCTGGTGTCCAGTCATCCCCCCTCTTACTCCTTTGGTTTTGAGACAGGGTTTCTCTGTGTAGCCCTGGCTATCCTGAAACTCACTCTGTAGACCAGGCTGGCCTTGAACACACTTGCCTCTGCCTCCTGAGTGCTGGGATTAAAGGTGTGTGCTACCACCACCCAGTTCCCTCTTTTATCTTGAAAACATGATGCCTTTGGGTCTCTGAGGAATGGAAACCTGGAACTTTCTGAGGCACACTTTCATTAACACTGAACACAAAAGGTAGAGGCCCAGGGAGTCCTTGAGTAGCCCGAGAGCCACTGCGAGTGGTCAGATCCTCTGCCACCATGCCCTAGGGTCTTCCATGGGTGCTTTGAGCTAGTGACTTGAGCTCTATGGTAGAGATGGACCAGAGGCATGGCCCAAGGATATTCTCCATGGAGGGGACCTGGGTGGCAGAGGCCACAACCGAGGCTGTTTCCCTAGGACAGCGCTGTCCTGGGCTTGGGGTTCAGAGGAAGGAAATGACACCACCCAAATCCCTAGATCCCAGAGAGACCTAAGGGAAAGTCATGGAGGGCTTCCTGGAAGAGGTGATCAAACCAGACAGAAGCATGATGTAGCAGATAGAGTACAAACTTGACAAGCTTTCCCCTGGTGGGGCCTGGACATCATATGTCTTAGCTCTAATGGTCCTTAACTCTTCCTCCTACCCCAGGCTGTCAAAATGGCGATGGGGAGGGGGGCAGCCACTGCACCACACACTACACACTGTGAAGAGTACCTAAATCAGCTTCAGCTGGTCTGCCTGGGGCAGCACCATGCCTCCTCCTCCTCTGTCCCTCTGCCTATGGGGTTCGAGGGGCTTTCAGATCTCAATAGCCAGGCCTCCCATGAGGGGCCCCTGGGAACCAGGAGAAAGGAGAGCCAGCAGGGAGAAGTGGGGGGCGGGAGGCTCAAAGGGCTCAGGAGAGGCAGGGGTCACGGCCACTGCTAAGGGACCACGCCATGCCATGAGAGTCGAGAGGACAGCATTCCCCACACTTGGCTGATGCTCCCTAAGCCCCAACCTTGCTGCTGTTTTTCCTAAGTAACAGTCCCCAAGGAGTGCCCAGCAGGTCACCTCCTGTGTCCTTAATGCTATGAAGTCCACGGACCTTTCCTAGGACCTATGCTTTGGACCTGGGATGCAGTGAAGGCTCCAGAGTTGCCCAGACTCTGAGAACAGTGCTCGCCCAAGTGGCTCCCAGTCCTGGAGGGCCCTGTCCACACTGCCCGCTGCAGAGGAGGGGGTGGGATAGGAACAGAGTTCTCCAGGGGAAAGTCAGGGAGGGCCTGAGCCACTGCCCGCTGCAGAGGAGGGGGTGGGATAGGAGCAGAGTTCTCCAGGAGAAAGGTCAGGGAGGGCCCTGAGCCACTGCCTGTCCTCAGTAGGGCTGTCACCCACCGCACAGAGGCAAGGCAAGGAGGATGAGGGCAGCGTCTGGCAGCCCTGGGCCCTCTGCTGGGACCCAGGTGGCAGCGTCATTGAACACACCCCCACTCACCAGGCCATCACTGTCACCATCTCTGGAGCTGTGACTATAAAGCAACCAGGAACCCTCTCTTCTCGGTTCCCAGGCCACCTCCCTCTGAGGAGATGACAGACCGGTGGCAGGTCCCCAACACAGGGGAAGTGTCTCTCCCAGAAGCAGGACGTTTACCACTTCAGGTTCCTCTCAGACTCAGCAAAGCTCTGGGTTGTAGGCAGTTCTGGGTAGGGCACGGAATGCCTATTAGCAGACAGGGAAGACGGGGCTGCACTGGGGATGATAGGAAGCTCTGGCTGGGCGACTGGGAGACCTGACTTCTCATCCTGGCCCTGCCGTCTTTTCCTTGTACCTGGACTCTCTATTTACCCTCTCTGGGTCCAGCCCTTCCTGGTGTTTCCACTGGATCGATCATTGCTGGAGTCCATCCTCAGCTGTCACCGCAAAGAGGGTTGGAAGGGACTGGGAGATGTGCTTGGTCAAGGTAGGGACTGGGGTGGAGGCTGGGCTGGAATCCAGGTAGCCGACTCCCATCCCCAGGGCTCTCTTTCCCCAGCCCAATTACCTCTTCTTTCCTTTAGATCTGACCATCCCAGACTCGGACCTCCAGACCTTGAGTCCTCGACCCAGGAAAAGCCTTTCCATTCAGAAGAGAAGGCTGGGGCCCTACAATCTTTAGGCTCTGCTCTGGGCCTCCAGGACTCAGAGCAGAATCTCGGAGGGACAATTCCATTATGTCCTGGAACAGTAATTCTCACACATGGGTGGGCTTGGGAGCTCAAACAGTCTCCTGAGCAAGGCAGTGGAAGAAGAGAGTATTGGGGACCCAGGGAGATGTACAGTGATGTGTTGGGGCTTCTCTGCACCTAAGGAGCCAGGTGAGAGTACAGAGTCAGAGCCACTGGGCCTGGGCTGGGATCCTGGCTGTTCCACATAGCAATTGCTTGACCTTGGACAAGTTGTCCCACCTGTACGGAAGAAGACCTTCTAAGAGATAACTGAGTTCCAAAACCCTGTTTGCAAACCCTGGGAAGTGATTAATAATCGGGAGATTATAACTTTATTATAATCACTGAAGCAACAAAGTGAACAATGACGACATCCCAACCTGGTTGCTGTTATATATTCTTTCATAATTTCATACACTCTTACCTTTCAGAACACTTTTTATTTTTTGGAGACTCTCTTGTAGCCCAATCTGGCTTCAAACTCACTATGTATCCAAGAACGACCTTGAACTCACCATCTTCCTGCCACATGTTGGGATTACGGCACCTGGTTCTTTTTTTTTTTTTTTTTTTTCTTTTTTCTTTTAGCTTTTGCATTTGGTGATGAGGAACCAATTTCTTAGCTCTAGAACTCCCGGACTCAGGCTCCTGGAGTTCTAGAACTGACCAGCAGGTGGCAGCATTTCATCATGGTTAATAGGCACAAAGCCACGCTTCTCTGCCTAGGATGAGGCTGGGGCGGGGGGGGGGGGGGGGGGGGGGGGGGGGAAGAGGGGGCGGCGCGGCCTGAGTTGCTCAGCCAGTTCTTCCACAAAGGAAGCCAGCCTGCTTCCCCCACTCCCTTATCATTAGCTAATCAACCCTTCCTGTTTGATGAGGTGCGTACTGTTGGACGGCAAACCCCCAGCCTGAGCAGGAGTGAAGGGCTTGCCCCTTGTCCCACTAGGGCATGCTGTAGCTGGCCCAGAGGAAGCAGGTTGGACAGAGGATGCCCCATTTTGGGGGGCTCTGCAGTGGGGCATCTGCAGGACTGGCCTGAGCAGGGGCTGCGGACATACCAGGTTCCTTTCTGCAGCCCTCGGCCTGTCTTTGTTTTCCCATCCCATCTTCAAGCCATCTCCCAAGAGTGACCAAGGCAGTTCTGTCTTTCTGAGGATTGACTATTAAGTTTGAAAATGAGCTGTTGTTCAGCCACATAAACAAGGGAGATAAACAATAATTACTTGGTGGATGTGCCAACTTCTGGTTCGGAATCCATCACCTTGCCAAGGCTGAGGCCCAGAAGAGGCTAAGGGAGAGAAGAGGGGACTGTGAGCTGGCCCCTTTGGGGCCGGTAGATGAGGATTCTACAGGGGTACATGAGTTCAACTCTTCCCAGGTGATGAAAGTACGTCCAGGGCCTCTGAGATTTACCCGGATGGATAGGGCTCTAGGGGAGGGAGGGAGACAGGGAGGGAGGGGGAGAAGGTCTTTTGCTGTGCTCATTCATGGTTATCAATACATTAATATCAATCAGACATACGTTTTGTTTTGTTGTTGTTGTTTGTTTCCATGATGGCCAGTCGGTCCTCAGTAGAGTCTTTCATTCCCTTAAGGTTGGGTTGGTCCACTGTTACATGAAGACCTTCGGTGGCGCTGAATTGGTGGGCCGCAAGCAGGCAGGAAGCTGATTCATTAGTGTGTGGGGGGGGGCTGCCTAGGGATACCTGTGTTCAGAAGGCCTCTGATGATTTTGAGGGTGAGGGCCATGTCACCAATGGCTAAGAGATATGGGAGGGACCTGATGGGTTTATCTCCTAGGCCCAGGTCAGACAGATGTACAGGGGTCTCACTGAGGGGACAGGATTGTGGACAGACATGAGACCAGAGAATAAAACTCCATTCATTCATAGTCGTAGCCCGCCCTCCAGGCTGTCTGTAGCTGAGGTTCCAGATCGGCAGATTCAGCCAAAGACAGATTAAAAATGTTATGGAAAAAAATTGCACCTGTACGGAACATGGAGACTTTTTTCCCTTGTCATTATTCTCCAAACAATACACTTATTTACATAGCATTTACATTGTATCAGTATAGGTAATTGGGAAGATTTGAAATGTGCAGGAAGGTGTGCGTGGGCTATATGCAAATTCCACAGCATTTTACACAAGTAGCTGTGTGTCTGTGGACGTGGGGGCTGGGCACTGTAATCAATCCTTGTCAGACACCAAGGGGTGACATTATTGGAGCCATGGCAAGAGGTAGGCACGGGAGTGGTGGGGGCTGCAGGGTGGAGGGGACCAGAATCAAGCTTTCACTGGGGGGAGGTGAGCTGATGGAGTGTGGTAAGCAGGAAGTTCAATCCAGGCTGTGGAAGGTGAGCTCTCTGAAGAGGAGACAGCCCTGTGGAGCCTCATGGCAGGAAGCTTTGGAGGGACCAACCAGGCCCGGCATGCAGTCGAGTTCCCTGTGTGAGGAGGGCAGGGACCAGCCCATCAGGAATCAAGGCTCCATTACAACCACATGCAGAACTGGGCTCTGGGCAAGTGCTGGGTTCTGGGCAAGTGCAGTGGCTGTCTCCACGGGAGGGGCTTCAAGAGAAGGACTCAGCACAGGCTGCGAGCAGAGCACCTCATGAACCTAGACAGTTGGAGAGACATCATCCAGGAGCTCCATTGTGGAGATGGATGGGCAGGCAGACAAACAAGCCCACCCATGCTGGGCAGGAAGTAGCTGCAGGCCGGAGGACTGATAAGCAGGACCAGCAAGTGGGGGAGCAGGTCCCAGCTGCAAAGGGTGCTAGCACCGGTGAGGGGTGCTTTGTCTGGACTGCCAGGGGCTAAGGAGAATAAGATCCCAGAGATCACCCCTTGCTTGTGCCTGCATGGGAAGGAGCATGTTGGGTCAATAGAACAAGATGCTTTTTTTCTTTCTGATCCTCAGTCTTCTTGTCTGCAGAATGGGATTCATACTGTGCCTAAATGTGAGGGTTAAATAAAAGCAAGCTCTGGTGCACAAAGTGCCTTGCTCTTTGTTGTCAGGGGTGCACAGGACAAGGGTGGCGCTGTCCCTCCCTCCCCTCACCTTAGGCTTCTGCTCATTGCTTTTGCGGTGATGGCTTAGCAACTGAACTTTCCCGTGTAGGCAAAGGCCTGGCTTGTCTCCTTCGTGTTGCTCGGTTGTGCCTGCTGTGGCCAGGCTGAGTCTGAGCCCTTCCTTTCCCCATGGGCATGTGGCCACAGGTCCCCTGAGCTGCGTCTGGCAGGGGAGCCAACCTGCAGGAGGGACAGAGGCCAGGCTTCTTCCAGAGTGCAGGGCCAGCCGCTACATGCACGGGTGGCGGGGGTAATTAATTTACACATTTTATCCTGCTTAGACTAATAAGCTGCTCCATCCACCTTCCCTGAGCCTGAACCTTCACGCTGAGCCTGTGTGACGTCATCTCCACTCTAGGGAAGGCCCATGCTCCCTGCTGGTGTCCTTGTCTCAGCCCAGGGTCTACATTCTTGAGGCTGCTCATTTTTTGCTGCCCAAAGCCTGCTGGCCCAGGAATACCACAGAGGCTATCAGAAGATGCCAATCAACCTTGGTGCAGCCGGCTCACTGGATCTGCAAAATCTGTACCCGTGCATCTGAGCAACTGGAAAAGAAAATTACTTGAAAAAACGGCATCTACATTAAACATGTGTAGGCATTTTTATCTTGTCATTAGTCCCTAAACAATACCAGCTGACACCCATTTCCATAGCATTTGTATTGTCTAAGGTATTGTAAGTCATCTAGATGCTGTGTATAAAGGACATGCTGTTTTATACACAGGACTAGCTCATCCATGGAACTTGGTATCCACAGCATCCCGGAACCAGACCATCTTGGATTCTGAGGAACCACTGTGCACCATCTGAAGGAAAAGTAAGACCCAGGGGTCCATCCTTGGCTTCTGCTCCCATTCTCTCTGAGCAGAGCCTGGTTTAGAAACAAGCAGAAACAGGAGACTGTTCTCTGCATAGTGACAAGGCACCACCTCGGCAGAAAGTTTCGAAGTGAAGACAGAAGGTTGAACAGTGTGTGTCGAATCCTGCTGTTCCGCCAAGGAAGGGGGAAAAGCACAGACACATTGGATTGGCTGAGAAGAATAACCCCTGGACAGGCACCCAGGACCATAGCTGTCCCCAGGGTAGATCTGGAAGCCACAAAGCAAGGCAGCAAGGGGACTTTCTCCTGAGGTCCTTTTGAAGGTCTTGAGTCCTCAAGATTGTGTATATGTATTGAATACATATATTATGTATTCAAAAGTACCCTGGCTGTTGAAAGGGAAATACAAATCAGTTGGAGATGCCATTTGTGTAGTGCGTGTGTGTGTGTGTGTGTGTGTGTGTGTGTGTGTGTGTGTGTGTGCTGGGTACTGCTTTGGGCCCAGGGAAGGGGTGTGGGAGAGTAACCTTTCCTGGGAGTGAGAGGTGAGGGACAGGTAAGGTCTAGGAGAACCAACGGGGAATGCAATGCCAGGGGGAGCCTGAGATCCTCCAGCTCACATAGGAATCCAAGTAGATGCTAGAGGTGTTTTGAAGGTAGCATAGGAGTTGCCTGAGGGGAGGAAATGGGGAAAGATACAGATACCTCAGTTCCATCCGTTTTCCACTCAAGCCTGCTCTGGAGCAAGTAAGGAAAGCCGTTCCGTGACGACTGTATCCTCCAGACCTGTCTGTGAGTGGACACTTTGGGATTTAGTTCTCTGCCAGCTGCTCTGCCACAGCAAGGCTCCTCATTAGCTGAGGACAGCAGGCCAGCTCCTTCCGGCTGCTTTCCTCTACTTATGGATTCCATTTGTACGCTCCGAATCCAAATCCTGCAGGATTTAATATCCACTCTGTAATCTACTGGCACCAATAGGCATTATCTAACTAAACCTTAAATTGGAAATGCTAGGCTTCCATTTTCCCCACGCCGTCGGGAGGAGCCGGGGCTCTGTTCGGGGCTCTTGCACTAATTAAAGTGCATCACTCCGCTGTCCTCGCAGGCACACACACAGCCTGCTCCCAGTGCTGGATGCAGGAGGCAGGGCAAGGACCTGGACTGGCTCACCCAGGCTGGAGAGTGCTGCTGGCTTAGTCCCAAACTCCTTTTACTTTAGACCCACTTCATTTCCTGAGCGATCAACAGGTCACTGACTCTGTCATTCACTCACTCACTCATTCATTCATTCATTCGTTCCCCTCTATATTTATTAAGCACTCACGGCAGGCACAGAAATAAAAGATATTAAACCTATGGTCAGGCTCTTCCTACCTGGCCTCTCTCCTTATTTGCCATGATGGTTTTATTTGACACAAATTCCCAGGACACATATCTTGTCAAGGAGCCCTTGGGGAATAGGTAATGTTGTCATAGATTGTTATTCTCTGCTTGACATTGTTTCAGTAACTCCCATTTAAAAAACAAACAAGCATTAAACATTTTGTTTTGAGACAACCCACAGGTCACCATGGGAAACAGTGGAGACCCAGGATGCCCTTCATTTCTTTCCCCCAATATTAACATTTTGCAAAACAGCACAAGATTGTGTCCAGGATGTTGATGTTGATATGGCCGAGACACAGGGCAACTTTCTCACCAAAGGATCCTGCTGGAAAAGGATCACTTTTTCACAGGCTCCTCGTGTTAGTCGGCTTTTCATGGCGGTAACAAAATACCGGAGAGAAACCAGCTTAAAAAGGAGAGCTTCATTTTGGCCCATGGTTTCAGAAGTTTCAGTCCCTGGATGCTTTTTTTGGGGGGGTGGGGGTGGGGGTGGCAGCAATTGTGGCAGAGACTGGAATCTCATGTGTGGGGGACGTTGCTCTTCTCATGAGGGCTAGCGGGGAGAGGGGCAGGGTCAAATGACCTTCTTCCTCCAACAGGGCTCCACTTCCTAAAGATCCCACCCCCTTCCCACAGCCTGTTGAACAGTGATGAGAAAGTTAAACCTGGATGAGATGGATTAACACTGATGAGGTCCACCCTCAAGATCAGTCACCTCCCCAAAGTCCCACTTCGAATGCTGCTGCTTGGGAGCCAGACTGTCAGTGCCTAAGTTTTAGAGGATGGTCACGATCCAAACCAGGGGTTGCAGAGATGACTCAGTGTGTTTTCTACTCCTGCAGACAACCCAAGTGTGGTTCTCAGCATGCGTCAGACGGCTTACAACAGCCTGTAGCTCCAGTTCTGGAGGAGCTGGCGCCCTCTTCTGTCCTCCTAGAACACCTGCACCCATGTGTGTGTACCCCTCCCTGCCAAGCCACATATACACGTAATTAAAAATTGGAACAAAAATGAATATCTAAAAAAAAATCCAAGCCACAACGCCCCTTTTCCTCCCTCTTCCCTGGTCTGTAGCAACCATTTATCATCTGTTGTTTGTGTCTATAATTTTGGGTTTTTCACAGATAGCCTCAATAGTGTATAAGCTTTGGAGACCAGCTTGAAAAACCCATAGATCCTCACACCTTGGTGAGTGAGGCGTGGGTCACTAACCCATTTCATAGCAATGCAGGTGGCAAAGCTCCTC
>CABHPH010126643.1:9962-48165 GCA_902168325.1 Peromyscus nudipes | reverse complement strand
CGGTTTTTATGCCAGTACCAAGCTGTTTTTATTACTGTAGCTCTATAGTAGAGCTTGAAGTCAGGGATCGTGATGCCTCCAGAGGTTGTTTTATTGTACAGGATTCTTTTGGCTATCCTGGGTTTTTTGTTTTTCCATATGAAGTTGAGTATTATTCTTTCCAGGTCTGTGAAGAATTGTGTTGGTATTTTGATGGGGATTGCATTGAATCTGTAGATAGCTTTTGGTAAAATTGCCATTTTTACTATGTTAGTCCTGCCTATCCATGAGCATGGGAGATCTTTCCATTTTCTGACATCTTCTTCAATTTCTTTTTTCAGGGACTTGAAGTTCTTGTCATATAGGTCCTTCACTTGCTTGGTTAGTGTTACCCCAAGGTATTTTATGTCATTTGTGGCTATTGTAAAGGGTGATGTATCTCTGATTTCCTTCTCAGCCTGTTTGTCAGTTGTATATAGGAGGGCTACTGATTTTTTTGAGTTGATCTTGTATCCTGCTATGTTGCTGAAGGTGTTTATAAGCTGTATCAGTTCCTTGGTTGAATCTTTGGGGTCACTCAAGTATACTATCATGTCATCTGCAAATAGGGAAAGCTTGACTTCTTCCTTTCCCATTTGTATCCCCTTATTCTCCTTATGCTGTCTTATTGCTCTGGCTAGAACTTCAAGTACTATATTGAATAAGTATGGGGAGAGTGGACAGCCTTGCCTCGTTCCTGATTTTAGTGGAATTGCTTTAGTTTCTCTCCATTTAATTTGATGTTGGCTGTTGGCTTGCTATAAATTGCCTTTATTATGTTGAGGTATGTTCCCTGTATTCCTGATCACTCCAAGACCTTTATCATGAGGGAGTGTTGGATTTTGTCAAATGCCTTTTCTGCATCTAGTGAGATGATCATGTGGTTTTTTTCTTTGAGTTTGTTTATATGGTGTATTACATTGATGGACTTTCGTATGTTGAACCACCCTTGCATCCCTGGGATGAAGCCTACTTGATCATGGTGGATAATTGTTTTGATGTGTTCTTGGAGTCTGTTTGCCAGTATTTTATTGAGTACTTTTGCATCAATGTTCATGAGGGAGATCGGTCTGTAGTTCTCTTTCTTTGTTGTATCCTTGTTTGGTTTAGGAATCAGGGTAATTGTAGCCTCATAGAAGGAGTTTGGTAATGTTCCTTCTGTTTCTACTGTGTGGAACAATTTAGAGAGTATTGGTATTAACTCTTCTTTGAAGATCTGGTAGAATTCTGCACTGAAACCATCTGGCCCTGGGCTTTTTTTGGTTAGGAGACTTTTAATGACTGTTTCTATTTCCTTAGGGGTTATTGGACTATTTAAATAGTTTATCTGGTCTTGATTTAACTTAGGTATGTGGTACCTATCCAGAAAATTATCCATTTCTTTTAGATTTTCCAGTTTTGTGGAATAGAGGTTTTTGAAGTATGACCTGATGATTCTCTGGATTTCCTCAATGTCTGTTGTTATGTCCCCCTTTTCATTTCTGATTTTGTTAATCTGGATGCTCTCTCTCTCTGTCTTTTGGTTAGTTTGGATAAGGGCTTGTCTATCTTGTTGATTTTCTCAAAGAACCAACTCTTTGTTTCATTGATTTTTTGTATTGTTCTCTTTGTTTCTATTTTATTAATTTCAGCTCTCACTTTGATGATTTCCTGGCGTCTATTCTTCCTGGGAGACTTTGCTTCTTCTTGTTCTAGAGCTTTCAGGTGTGCAGTTAAGTCACTAGTGTGAGATTTCTCCAACTTCTTTATGTGAGCATTTAGTGCTATGAATTTCCCTCTTAGCACTGCTTTCATAGTGTCCCATAGGTTTGGGTATGTGGTGTCTTCATTTTCATTGATCTCTAGGAATTCTTTAATTTCTTTCTTTATTTCTTCCCTAACCCATTGGTGATTCAGTTGAGCATTATTCAGTTTCCAGTTTCCATGAGATTGTAGGTTTTCTGTAGTTTTTGTTGTTGTTGAAATCTAACTTTAAACCTTGGTGGTCTGATAGAACACAGGAGGCTATTCCAATTGTTTTATATCTGTTGAGATTTGCTTTGTGGCCAAGTATGTGGTCGATTTTGGAGAAGGTTCCATGGGGTGCTGAGAAGAAAGTATATTCTTTTTTGTTAGGATGGAATGTTCTGTAGATATCAATTAAGTCCATTTGGGTCATGACATCAGTTAAGTCCTTTATTTCTCTGTTAAGTTTCCATTTAGGAGATCTGTCCAGTGGTGAAAGTGGGGTGTTGAAGTCTCCCACTATTAATGTGTGGGGTTTTATATGTGGTTTAAGCTTTAGTAGTGTTTCTTTTACATATGTGGGTGCCCTTGTGTTTGGGGCATAAATGTTCAGAACTGAAACTTCCTCTTGGTGGATCCTTCCTGTGATGAATATGTAATGCCCTTCTAGATCTCTTTTGATTGATTTTAGTTTGAAGTCTATTTTGTTGGATATCAGGATGGCTACACCCGCTTGTTTCTTAAGACCGTTTGATTGGAAAGTCTTTTCCCAGCCTTTTATTCTTAGGTAGTGTCTGTCTTTGTATTTGAGGTGTGTTTCTTGTATGCAACAGAAAGATGGGTCCTGCTTTCGTATCCATTCTGTAAACCTGTGTCTTTTTATAGGCGAATTAAGTCCATTGATATTAAGAGATATTAATGACCAGTGGTCGTTGATTCCTGTTATTTTTTGGTGGTAGTGTGTTTGTACTTCCTATCTTTGGGGTTTACTGCTGTGGTGTTATCTATTGCCTGTGTTTTCAAGGGTGTATCTGACTTCCTTGGGTTGGAATTTTCCTTCTAGTGCTTTCTGTAGGGCTGGTTTTGTGGATAAGTATTGTTTAAATCTGGCTTTGTCTTGAAATGTCTTGTTCACTCTGTCTATGATGATTGAAAGTTTTGCTGGGTATATTAGTCTAGGCTGGCATCCATGGTCTCTTAGTGTCTGCATTACATCTGTCCATGTTCTTCTGGCTTTCAAAGTCTCCATTGAGAAATCGGGTGTTATTCTGATGGGTTTGCCTTTATAGGTCACTTGGCCTTTTTCCTTTGCTGCTCTTAATATTCTTTCTTTATTCTGTATGTTTAGTTGTTTAATTATTATGTGGCGAGGGGACTTTTTTTGGGGTCTAGTCTGTTTGGTGTTCTATAGGCTTCTTGTATCTTCATAGGCATTTCCTTCTTTAAGTTGGGAAAGTTTTCTTCTATGATCTTGTTGAATATATTTTCTGTGCCTTTAAGTTGGTATTCTTCTCCTTCTTCTATCCCTATTATTCGCAGGTTTGGTCTTTTCATGGTGTCCCAGATTTCTTGGACATTTTGGGTCATGACTTTGTTGGCTTTAGTGTTTTCTTTGACTGATGAATCTATTTCTTCTACCTTATCTTCAACGCCAGAGATCCTCTCTTCCATCTCTTGCATTCTGTTTGTTATAGTTGCGTCTGAAGTTCCTGATTGTTTACTTAGATTTTCTATTTCCAGCATTCCCTCTGTTTGTGTCTTCTTCATTTTTTCTATCTCCCTTTGCAGGTCTTGGACCTGCTTCATTGCTTTTTCATGGCTTTCTTTCAGTGCTTTATTGTTTTCTTCCAGGACTTTATTGTTTTCTTCTAATTTAATTGACCTTTCCTCTAGGTTTTTACAGCGTTCTTGCCATTTTTTTGTCTGTTCCTCTGTATAAGCCTCTACCTTCTTCATGATTTTATTCATAAGGCTGTTTTCTTCTGCTTCTTCCAATTTTTGATGATCAGCTCTAGATGTTGGAGGAGGGCTAGGTTCTGGTGATGCTGTATTGCTCTTCATTTTGTTGTATGTACTTCTGCCTTGACGTCTGCCCATCTCCTTGTGCTCGATCTTGGTCTTATCAGTGCACTTGGTGCAGGAAGAGCTGACAGATTCGGGAAGTCTCTCTCTCTTGTCCAGATGGGACTCTCTTGTCCAAATGGGAAGTGCGAGGCAGGTTGGGAGCTGTTGTCTAGATGGGAAGTCCGAGGCAAGATGGCAGCTCTTTGTCCAGAATGGAAGTCCCAGGCAGGATGGGAGCTTTGTCCAGAAGGGAAGTCCCGGGCAGGATGGGAGCTGGGGCCGGTCTCTAAGTCTCAGGAAGTGGCGGGGGTCTCCGGGGATTTTGGATTTGGGGGCAGGGCTTGGAGACTGCAGGGAATCTTTGTCCAGAAGGGAAGTCCCAGGCAGGATGGGAGCTGGGGCCGGTCTCTAAGTCTCAGGAAGTCAAGATCATCAATTGTTGTGCCCTGTTCTTGTACAATCTGGATGGCTGGTGAAAACTAATTAGAATAATACCTTCTAATATTTCTCTCAGAAACATGTGCTAGTTTATCATTTGTTTCTGAGGTCGGAGGGATGTTAATCTGAGTATTCCATTGTTGCAACAGGTCTCAACCTCACAGGTTCATAGCTATGTTAGCCACATATGGTTTTAATTTTCCTCTCTGTCCTTCTGGACCTATACATTCTAGCCATCTTGCACTCTGTTTCACTTGAGATAATGTTCCAATTCCTAACAGCTGAATGTTTACCTCTTGAAGAGGCCAAGTTGGATGCCAAAATTCTGGCGCAATTATGGTCATGTCGGCACCTGTGTCTACCAGACCAGATAACAAAACATTATTTATTTTTATTGTTAATTTTGGTCTTTGTTCATTTATAGAAGTTTGCCAAAAAATTTTCTTTATGGTTTCTCCTGAATTTTCTGTTCTCTCTGTTTCAGCTGTTTCATCACCCCGAGCAGCCTGGTTTATTCCAATAGGCATTTGGTTATTTAATTGCTCTGAGTAGGGGTTTCCTCTATGACTGCAGGAAAGGTCTGAACTGGATTTGCTGTGGGGGCCTCCAAGAGGCCCCTCTGGGAGTTTCCCGAAGACTGAGGCAAAGGATTACCTTGTCTGTCCCTTGTTGATCTACATTCGTTGGTCCAGTGTTTTCCTTTACCACACCTTCTGCATACTCCAGAAGGAAGGGGCATTCTGTTACCATTGTTCCTTGAAGAAACATTGTTCCTAGGAATGACCTGTTTACAGTCCCTTTTCAAATGTCCTTGCTTTCCACATCCAAAACATCTGACATTCCTCAAACCTCTTGAAATTGTTTCTCCTGTCCACATATCATCATGGCCTTGAGACTCAACATTAAATGTGTGTCTAATCCAATCTTCCAAGGGTGCAGATCTTGCCTTTAATGGCCTGATTATTTTCTTGCATGCTGCATTCGCATTCCTCAAAGGCCAAAGATTTAATTATTATCTGGCTAGCTTCTGAATTTGGGACCATTCTATTTACTGCTGAAGTCAGTCTTTGTAAGAAATCTGTGAAGGATTCTTTTGGGCCCTGTATAACTTTTGTAAATGACTCAGTTTTCTTTCCTGCTTCCTCAATTCTCTCCCATGCATTCAAGGCTTCCATTTGACATAGGATTAGGGTTTGGTTATCATATAAACATTGTGTTTGTATTGTAGCATATTGGCCTTCTCCAACAAGCTGATCCTGGGAGATTTGTATACCTTTAGCCTTCCATTGATTTTCTATGTTTTTAGCTTCCTCTTTGAACCACATTTGCCACTGCAGCTGTGCCCTGGGTACCAGGACAGCATTTACCAGCTCTCGCCAGTCCTGTGGTATATATAATCTTATTATCAGTTGACCAGGAGTTTAACATTTGCTTTACAAATGGGGAATGCATGCCATAAGATACTATTGCCTCCTTAAATCTTCTTAAATCTAACATTTGAATGGGAGTCCAAATATTTTGTGCATTCACTTGACCAGGTAGCTGCTGTACTGTTACCAGATAAATTAAGGGTGATTGTGTGAAAACAGGCTTTCTTTCTGTAACCTTATAATCCAATCCTGAAACAATTTCACTGTTAATTTCTACTGTCTGAATCTGAATTTCTCTATAATTCATTTTAATAGGTTTTTCTAAAGCTTTTATCCTGGTACTTAAATTGACTATATTTTAAATAGTAAAATAAGGATAAGGGAAATAATAATGTGCATAATTGGTGTAATGTACATCCCATCAACATTAATCTTCTCATATAGTTGTTCCATTTTCAGACTGCCTAAAATTTTATCAAACAAAGTCCAATTTTCTTCTAATGTACACATAATACCCCTTTTTTTAATGTGGAAATTTTTTTTCTCTTTTAAATAGTTTTTTCCTTTAAAATATCTGATATCTTAATTGACTTACCAAGTCTGCTTAGAACAGTAGAAATCCGAGGGAATTTCAAAACAGCTACCTAGTGTCTGAGGTGGGAATTCAAAGAGAGAGAGAGAGAGAGAGAGAGAGAGAGAGAGAGAGAGAGAGAGAGAAAGAAAGAAAGAAAGAAAGAAAGAAAGAAAGAAAGAAAGAAAGAAAGAAAGAAAGAAAGAGAAAGAAAGCGTAGCCACGTGTTGTTCTGGCTAAAAGTTGAAATCCAGCCACGAGTTCCTGCTTGAGCCGAGTCTAGCCTGGGCTCCAGATTCCTTAAGCTCTGACCGCTTGAGTTCGTGATTCAGCAGTAAGCAGCTCCAGCTGTAGCTACTGCAGCTGGACCGGTAGCTCCGGCAGGGCCTGAGTTGTTTGTAGCACCGGATTTTTTTTAAGCTTGAGCTGCTTGAGATGGCAATCTGGCTGCAAGTAGCTCCAGCTGCGGGCAACTGCTTGTAGCTGTGGTCAGTCAGGCCTAGGGCCTAGGCCAAACTGGCCTGAGCCCGGGAGCTGGGGAGCTTGTGGGCCAGAGCTGGCAGGCCACTGAGCTGAGCCAAGTGGTTTTTTATTTTTATTTATTTTTTTATTGTTTAAAATTAATTAATTAATTTATTTTTCTATTATCAGCTTGATAGAGTATGTATTCTTATCTTAATAGTGAGATGTTTCATTGAGGCTTGCTCAGTAATTGAGTAAAACCGAAATTTATTATAAGTCACAGTTGTCCTAGGGACCTCCATGCTATATATATAGCCTCCATGGTTCTGTGGGTTGTAGTCTGATTGTTCTTTATTTTATATCTAGAATCCACTTACGAGTGAGTACATACCATGATTGTCTTTGGGTTTGGGTTACCTCACTCAGGATGATTTTTTCTAGTTCTATCCATTTGCCTGCAAATTTCATGCTTTCATTGTTTTTCTCTGCTGAGTAGTACTCCATTGTGTATATGTACCACAATTTCTTCATCCATTCTTCAGTTGATGGGCACTAGGTTGTTTCCAGGTTCTGACTATTACAAATAATGCTGCTATGAACATAGTTGAGCATGTATCTTTATGGCATGAATCAGCATTCCTTGGGTATATGCCCAAGAGTGGTATGGCTGGGTCTTGAGGTAGTTCGATTCCTAATTTTCTGAGAAACTACCATACTGATTTCCAGAGTGGATGTACCAGTTTGCTTAGGATCCCGGTTTGTTATTTTTATTTTTCTCTCGGCTGTAGCCATGGGACAAAGGGGTGGATATCAGTAAAACTGGCTGCATAACAGCTTGGCGGGAACTTCTGCCAGTGAACGGCAAATGAAAAGAGTTACTTTATCCCCAAACTTTCTGCTAAAGCTCTGAACCCTTTTCCCTCCCCATTTCTGATGTTGCCACGTGCAACCATTTCTGTCTATTTGACTTCCGCTTTTTGCTCTCCAGCAGTGGGTGGGCTTTAGTCCACCTCACCTTAACTTCTGAATGACTGGGCAGGCTCTCTACTGTTGTGGGACACTTCTGATGATTCTCACCCTAACTCACCTTAACTCCTCCCACTCATTCTCAAGCTGCCATGAGAGGCACAGACAGGTCTGGAAGTTGGCTAAGATCCATGCAAAGATCTGGCTCTTGAGCCAGAGATCAGTTTATAGCTTGCCTTCAGGCAAGTCTTCCAAAAGCTGTCCTCAAGCCAGCAAACATCAAGGAAAAAAATTCAAGACACGGAGTAAAATCTGTCTCTTGTTTCCCAGACCTCCCTGACTAAAACTTAAGCATCTGGAGAGCAAGGCTCCTGACTCCACAGGCAAAAGTGTCATCTGTGACATTCAAGGTGTGCCAGGGAAGCAATAAAAAAGCCCAAGGACAAAATTGCCAAGTGCTGGCACACCCTGGCTCCTGAAAGCTGTTGGGTCCCTGTTCTAAGTGAGGAAAAAGGCCACGGGCTAGTTACTGCCCTGCCAGGCCATCAATAGCCTGTTGAAAGTGCCACCTAGAAAGACAACCAGTCAGCTAACTGCCCCCAGGCACCAAGGTGGCATGAGAACATCAAGCTAAGAACCTCAGCAGACCTAGGCTTGGCTACAGGCTTGCAGGGAACCCAGAATGTAGCAGGGAAGCGATCTGTTTTTTTTTTTTTCTTCTGGACACTGGAGCCACTGACCTGGTCCTGAGAGTTTTGGGATGTCACCTCTACTTGTTTCCCTATTGTTGGGGTAGGGAGGACAGCCTTACCCACCTCACCAGATTTAATTGCACTTTCAGGGTTACTTAATGGGAAAAGATTTCCAACGGAGCTTTCATTGTACCTCACTCTAGACCCACCCACCTGTGCTTCTCCTCATGAACACAGACAGGGCCCTGATCTTTGCCTTGTCCCTAATTCCAAAGAAATAAGCACCACAAGCTTTTCTCTTCCCAGTTCCCTCTTCTAACTCACTGCTCAGCTAATGGTCACATTATCACCACAGAACCGGAGTCCAGAGATCATCAAGTAAGAAACTGTAACATCTAAAAGGTATTTACACCCCCAGACCCAAAAGTGTCTGGGTTCTACAAAAACAGACTTTAATATAACCATCTATTACTGTTAAATGCTCTCAACAATTGGTCACCTGTCTCCTGGGTGCCAAACTAGTAAAGGAAACAGGTGCCTTAAACAATCTGTCTCTGATAAAACTTAACATGTTCCAATCTCTCTGTCTCATTAACACTAACCAATATAAGCAGAGTACTAAACACTAAAATGGTCACTAATTTTCTCATGGCTGCTTCTTAACATGTTCAAAAAATTTCCCAAGCTCCAGAAACCAGCTTAAATCCATCTGGACAGGTCGGACCTACCTCAGACCTTTCCTGTCTCATCAGCATCCTGTCAGACACAAAGGTGGGCCAGAGTGCCAAGCCAAGAGGGATTGACAGCTCCAGAGCAGCAGGACAGCCTTACCCACCATCCCAAGATGCCTGTCCACCTCGGAAGATCCCCCTTCCCTATTCCCCCTAAGGGCCAACCGACACCCACCAAGTCAGCTGGAAGCAGTTTTTCAGGGAGAAACAACGCCCCTATTCCTATTTATTTGCTTTGCAAAAGTCTGGAATATTAGGATCCTGCTCTCACTCTTCCAGGTCTAATGCCTTACATCATCAGGGGGCGCGAACAACTGTGTACCACCATGTGGTCACGCAATCTCTGCCTTAAAAAGTGGCACATGAACCCCCACCCTCTCTCTTTCTGTTTCCTCTCTGCTCTGCTCCCGCCATCTTTCTGTCTCTCCAGGCCTGGTTTGTTTCTAATAAAGCTCTTTCTAACTCTGGTAGTCATAGCTGTGGCTCGTAACTTTTCCACCGCACCTGCTGACCCACCAGTACCATTCATCCTTTCAGCCACAGTAACAAAAATAGCACAAAAATAAATCCACAAACAAATGGAATCGAATATAGGACCCAGAAATAAACCCACACAGTTACAGCCACCTAATTTTTGACAAAGGTGTCAAAAACATACATCAGAGAAAGGACAGTCTCTTTGACAAATGATTCTGGGGAAACTGGGTATACATATTTAGAATGAGTCAAGATCTTTTTGTTTCTTATCCTGCATAAAACCAATTCAATTCAAAATGAATCAAACAAGTTGATGTAAGATCTGAAACCCTGAAACTGCTAGAGGAGAGCATGGGCAAGACAAACATGTCAAGATATGGGCAGAGGCAAGGACTTTCTGAAAAGATTTACTAGAATAATAAATAATCTTAAGACTAGATAAACGGGATTTCATGAAACTAAAAAGCTGCTACACAGCAAGAGGAAACAATCAGTGAAGTGAAGACAGCCTACAGAATGGGAGAAAATCTTTGCCAGCTCTATGTATGGCCAGGGTTCAATGTCCAGACTATATGAAAACTCAGATATTAAATGTTCCCTCCCAATAAACCATCTAGTCAGTCAGTGGAAAATGAATTGTTAAAATTGTCCTCCAAATTGGAAATACAAATGGTCAATAAATAATTGAAGAATGTTTAATACCCCTAGCTATCAGGCATACCCTAATTAAAACTGATTTGAGAGTTTATTGCACCCCAATCAGTATGTCTAACATTAAGAAAACCAATGTTAATAAATGCTGGTGAAGATGTAGGGCAAAGAAAATTCTAATCACTATTGCTGTGCATGTAAACTGGAACAGCCATCATGGAAATCAGTGTGGAGGTCTTGAAAAAAATATTGTAGGAGCCAGAGGGTTCAAGGACATCACAAAGAAAACCCACAGAAACAACTAACCTCACTCATAGGGACTCAACAACCAGGGAGCCTGCATGGGACTGACCTAGGCCCTCTACATATATGTGACAGTTGTATAGCTTGGTCTACTTGTGAGATTCCTAACAATGGGAGCAGGGGCTGTCCCTAATGCTATGACTGGCTCTTGGGAACCTGTTTCTTATACTGGATTGCCTTGCCCAGCCTAAATACAAGGGGAGGTGCCTAGTCCTGCCTTAACTTGATATGCCATGTTTGTTGATATACAAGGGACCTGTCCCTTTCTGAACAGAAACAAAGGAGGAGTAGATTGGGGGAGGCAGACTGGAGGTTGGGGGAGGAGATGGGTTGTACTGTGGTTGGGATGTAAAATAAATAAATTCAATAATTAAAAATAAAAGTAGAGTTACCATATAATACAGCTATACCATTTCTGAGTAAATACTCAAAGAACTGTAAGTCAATATTCTATAGCAGTACTTAACCTCCATGTTTATTGCTATACTACTCACAACGCCAATGAAATAGATCTAGCCTAGATGTTCATTAACAGATAAATGGATAAAAACATGTGATAACAATAAACAGTGGAATTTATGTAGCCATAATGAAAATGAAATAATTACATTTCTAGAAGAAATGGATGCAACTAGAAATCATGTTGAAATAAGCCAGACTCAGAATGACAACTCTATATATTTTATGCGTGGAACACAGTTTTAAAATGGCATATACAATATATATTATAATATATATCACACATATAATTTTATATATGATATGCATACACGGGTTACAAAACCAGAAAGGGGATAATCATGAGAGGGGAGGAAGTCATCTTGAGAGATGGGGACTAGAGAACGTAACAGATTATATGTGATAAGATAGCAGAAGACCACATGAGAATAGGAAGAAGTAAAGTGCTGGAGAGGCCCACGGAAATCCACAAAGATGCCCCCACAATAGACTGCTGGCAATGGTCATGAAACAGCCCGAGCTGACCTACTCTGGTGATAGGATGGCCAAACACCCTGGTTGTCGTGCTGGAAACCCCATCCAATGACTGAGGGAACTGGATGCAGATATCCACGGTCAGGCCCCAGGTGGAGCTCCGGGAGTCCAATTGTTGAGAAGGAGGAGGGTTTATGAGAGCATGAGTTGTTGGGACCAAGGATGGATGGAATACAGGGACTAGTGGCCAAACAAATGGAAACACATGAACTGTGAACCGATGGCTGAGGGGCCCTCAACTGGATCAGGCCCTCTGAATGGGTGAGACAGTTGATTGGCTTGATCTGTTTGGGAGGCATCCAGGTAGTTGGACCGGGTTCTGTGTTCAGTGCATGAATTGGCTGTTTGAAACCTGGGGCTTAGCAGAGACGCTTGGCTCAGCCTGGGAGGAGGGGACTAGACCTGCCTGGACTGAGTCCACCAGGTTGATCTCAATCCTCGGGGGAGTCTTTGCCCTGGAGGAGATGGAAATGGGGGGTGGGAGGGAGGGGGATGGGGCGGGAGGGGGGAGAAAGGGGGAATCCATGGCTGATATGTAAAGTTGAATTATATTGTAAAATGGAATAAAATAAATTAAAAAATTATTATTAATAATAATAAAAGAAAAAAAGATAGCAGAAGTTTGAATTAACTCGGGGGTGGGTGGGAACCAGTTAGATGGGAGAGGAGGCATGCAGAAGGACAGTGGCAAAAGGATACCATGATGAAAACACGTTACTTTGTATGCTAACAGAAAAGTTAATAAATGACATATTGTACATTTCAAAAATCACTGAAAGTAGGTTTCAAATATTCTACCTCTCCAAGAAATCAGCTTTGATAAGATGGATGCTAATTAGTCTGCTTTACTTATTCTGTATCATATTAATAAATTATGACATTACCTTTTGCCCCATAGACTATTTGCAAGTATAACTTGTCAATTGAAAATAAAACCTTGTCATTTTTTCAAAGATGATAAAAAAAAATGCCCAACAGGTACAGAAAAAGGGGAATCCAAATAAAAACTACAATTACACATCACCATATATCTTTTAGGATGTCCATCATTTAAAAAAGTCAAGCATTGGTGAGATATTGATAAAAGGAAATCCTAGAACATTGTTGACAAAATTGCTAATTGGTACAATCATTATGGAAAACACTATGGAGTTTCTTTAAAATTAAAAGCACAATACTATATGACCCAGCACTTTCATTTGTGAGCATTTATCCAAATGAATTGAAATTACTACATTGGAGAAATACTCCTGTTGCACGAGTCTTAAATGGTCTTATAATTAAAAACCTGGAGCCAGATATTGGGGTAAATGTTGAAAGATCAGAGAGACAAAAGAACAAGCCACAGCCACTTTTCGCCTTGTCAACTCCTCAGCTGATCTTGTCTCCACGAACTCTCTGACTGAACGCCTCTGAGTCCTCAGCCAAAAGGGCCCTAGTTCCTGTCTCCTCATGCCTTATATGCCTTCCTCTGCCCAGCCATTTCGCTTCCTATCTCAACCTTCCTAGTGCTGGGATTAATGGCATGTGTGCTTCCCAAATACTGGTTAAAGGTATGTGCCACCACAGTCTGGCTCTGGTTTTCTCCTAGACGGGATCAATCTCATGTAGCCTAGTATGGCCTTGAACTCCCAGAGATCCAGACAGATCTCTGCCTCCTGAGTGCTAGGATTAAAGGTATGTGCCACCACTGCCTGTCCTCTATGGCTAACTCTGTGGCTGGTTCTGTCTTCTGATCATCAAGCAAGTTTTATTTCTTAGATTAAAAAATATATCACCACATCCTCATATCCTCAATTTCATTGCAACATTATTCACAGTAGCCAAAATGTATTAGCAACCTAAATAACACTTGATAAATAGACTGATAACAAACATGTGATATATATACACACAATGGAATATTATTCAACCTTAGAAGAAGGAAGGAAAATATGTCATTAATGGTCTAGAGAACATTTAGTAGGATCTTACTTATATATCTATAATTGTTAAATTCATAGAAGTAGAGTAGAATGGTGATTGCTAGTTGTTGGGTAGAAGGGGAAATTGGGAGGGATGGTTAAAGAATGTAAAATTTCAGTTATACAAAATAATGCTATATTTGCTGTATTAGATTGTATATATAAATAATAGTACTGCATGCAATACAAAACCGGTAGATCTTACTTCTGTAACTCTCTCTCTCTCTCTCTCTCTCTCTCTCTCTCTCTCTCTCTCTCTCTCTCTTTCTCTCTCTCTTACATATACACACACACACTCATGCTCATTCACTCACACAATAATAGGCAAAAGAAGGACCTTTGGAATGCGATGTATATATTTTTATGATGGTGATTTCATGCATGTATATGTATCTTCAAACTTTCTGGGTTGTATATATGAAATAACTATAGTTTTTTACTTGTCAATAATATCTAGATAAAGTGGTATTATAAAGAGATAGCATATGAGGAAAATCAAAATCATCATCTTAGGGGCTGGAGAGATGTCTTAGTGGTTAAGAGCATTGGCTGCTCTTCCAGAGGTCCTGAGATCAATTTCCAGCAACCACATGCTCACAACCATCTGCAGTGAGATCTGGTGTCCTCTTCTAGCTTACAGGCAAACATGTAGGTAGAACACTGTATATATAATAAATAAATAAATAAATATTTCAAAAACATTATTTTAGTTGTTTGTTATAGCTACTCATTATTTTCCTCTAAAACATTATGCATGTGGACTCATTCTGCATCCAAAGTTCAACTTAATATCTTGCTTTTCTTCAGTTAAATTTTGTGCAGGTACAGCAGCCATATTTCCTGCACAACAGCTGCATAAGATTTGGCCCATCAACATTCTGTCATGGAAAGAGGAGGGTTCACAAGATTCTAAGGATCTATAGGCAGTTAATGTTTGGTCGGAGGAGGAGAGACATTTTGTTCAGTGGTATAGTAACTGGAATGTTGCTTATGCTTCTGTAAATACCTCCTCACCCGTGTTCCAGTAACCTGAATTAAACTCATTGGGTCAAAAAAGACACTCGGGAGGCAGAGGCAGGTGGATCTCTGTGAGTTCGAGGCCAGCCTGGGCTACCAAGTGAGCTCCAGGAAAGGCGCAAAGCTACACAGAGAAATCCTGTCTCGAAAAACCAAAAAAAAAAAAAAAAAAGACATGGAAATATAGCTAGGAAAAGAATAAGGGATTATTGGGAGTGAAAGGAAGAGAATAACAGAAAGTAATGAAGGGAGAGTATGAACAAAATATATAATTTATATATGTATGAAAATGCCATAATAAAAGTTATCTTGTATAATTAATATATACTAATAAATCCTGTGGGAAGGTGGTGACAAATTATGCCTGTTATCAAAGATTGGCTTCTTCCCATAGTGGGAATTTTAGTATATATGTACCCCTAATAGCCCTTGTCCTTCCTGAGGCCAAAGTCAGGTATCAGATTAGCAATGACATCAAATGTGAAGGCCATGTCAATGGAGAGGCACCTGGAACACATTGGGATTGAATTCATCCAGATCTCAGCCTTGTGAACAAGTACATTAACTTGGTTAATGACTCTCAGCTTTTCCTCAGCTCCCCCAAAAGTCTAGAGCATGACAAAATGTTTTGTAAAAGAAATAATAGGGATACTAAACCATTTCAATTCTAATAAAAGATCCCAGGCACAGCAAAGAAAAGGCACATTCCTGCCATTCTAACTCAATTCCATGCTCTCTAAAGACTGTCTTCTATGGGAAATTTCACTTGACTGGTTTATTAGAGCCTCAGATTTTCTTGAGCAAAGAAAAGAAAAATTGTCAAAGAGTTGCCAAACCTCAAAGACACATAGTTCAAGGAATTTTAAATCTTCATGGAACAGCAAAGCTACCCTTCCTTTAGAGAGCGAGTAATGGAATCTTTTGTCTTCATAGAAATCTACAGAAGGCCTTTGTTGATGTCATGAAAGCAGAATTGTGGGTTTAAGAAACATTGGCTTGGGACACCTCCTTGAAGACACTGAAAAATGCACACCCTTAAAATATGAAAGAGGTAGACTGGGAATTATCATAGCTGGATGATTAAAAGGTGATCTTAGAGATGCAATTCTTTAACAACTAAGACTTACTCCTCATGTATAATTGGGGGAAAAGGAGGTGAAACTGAGAGAAGAATTAAGCCCACGTAAGAATTACATATTCATTTGCCTTCTAAAGGAGGTTGAAACAATAAATCACTAAGTAAAAGTCTTCAAAAACTTCTCATTGCTTTCAAGGGGAGAAAATCTACTGCCCAGTTAGCACCAGGTATTATTAGTAGTTGATAATTTTTTTTCAAATAAACAGAGTGTATTTTAAATTAACTGGTAGCTATGCACATTCATTTTTCCTAAAAGTAAAAGGTATGGGATAAGTACATTTGCATTCTGGGAATTTTCTATCACCTCACATCATTGGAATCTGTGGGAGCAATTTTGTTCATTCATATTTAGGTAATGTCTAAGGTTGGCTTTATAATCAGTCATTCTAAGATATACTGGTTTAATTCCATAAGCATATTACTTAATTTTTCTTTATTTGAAGAATTTCATACATATAAAAAATAAAATATGCTCAAGCATTATTTCCTCCTCCAACTCCCCCACATTCTTTATATCTCCCTTGACATATCAGACTACTAATTTTTTTGTCTTAAAAAAATCCATTAAGTCTACTTAGTGCTGGCCATATGTACATGAGTGTGAGGTCATTTGTAGGCAGAATTTCTCTGTGTCTCTGCAGCTGCTCCCAAATAACTACAAAGAGGCATAAGATTAATTATAAATGATTGGCCAATAGCTCAGGCTTACTACTAACTAGTTTTTTTTTTTTTGGTTTTTCAAGACAGGGTTTCTCTATGTAGCTTTGGTGCTTGTCCTGGATCTCATTCTATAGACCAGGCTGACCTGAAACTCACAGAGATCTGCCTGGCTCTGCCTCTCAAGTGCTGGGATTAAAGGCATGTGCCACCACTGCCCGGCTACTAACTAGTTCTTACAACATAAATGAACCTATTTATATTATTCTACATTCTGCTACATGGTATTACCTCTCTTTCATCTTGCACCTCCTATTTCTTCTTTGTGTCACACTAGTGATTCCTCTGACTCAGCCCTTTTTCTTCCCAGTGTTCTTAGCCTGGTTTTCCTGCCTAATCTTATCCTGTCCAGCTATTGGCTAGTCAGTTTCTTCTTCTTCTTTTTTTTTTGGGGGGGGTGTTTCGAGACAGGGTTTCTCTGTGTAGCTTTGGCACCTTTCCTGGAACTCACTCTGTAGCCCAGGCTGGCCTTGAACTCACAGAGATCTGCCTGCTTCTGCCTCCCAAGTGCTGGGATTAAAGGCATGCACCACCACCACCACCACCACCACCACCATCACCACCCAGCACCAGTTTCTTTATTAAACCAACCACAGTGTAATTTACACAGTGTACAGAAGGATTATTTCACAGCAGCCATCCACTGGAGCATGGAATGAAATGGCTTTTTGTAACCTATTCCTTATGGTAGAATACTTTGCTCAGCCTTGATGCAGCAGGGAGGAGCTCGGTCCTGCCTCAACTTGGTATGCCATGCTTTGTTGACTCCCATGGGAGGCCTGCCCCTTTCTGAAGAGTGGATGGGGGGAGGTAAAAAGGAGGTAGGGGGAGGGAACAGGAGGAGAGGAGGGAGGGGAAACTGTGGTTGGTATGTAAAATAAAAAAAATTTAATAAAAAAGAACACGGCAGAAAATAACCTTGTACATTATAAATTCAAAATTGTTGCTGAAAGAAATTAAATAAGGCACATATTAATAGAAAGGCATCTTGTACTCATGAAGTAGAATCTTTAGTATTGGTAAGATGTAATACTCTTCAAAGCAACCAACAGATTCAATTAAATCCCTGTCAACACTCCATGGTATTCTTTGGTAGAAACAAAAAATACAACTTAGCTTAATTCTATTTACCCTTCTCTTCTTCCTCTCTTTTTTCCTCCTCTACCCTTTCCCCCTCTCCTTATTTTCCCTTTCCTTCTCCATTCTCTCCTCCTCCACCTTCTTTTGCATTGCCCAGGCAGGCCTTGAACATGTGATCATTTTGCTTCAGGCTCCTTGAGTATCTGGGAGAACAGCTTGCATTTTAAAATTCCTTTGAAATTTCAAGGGACCTTGAATCGCTGACACTGAACATTGTCAGATTTTAAAACTTAAAGTGTAGTATGCTATGGCATGCAAGACAGTTTGGAAGTGGCATGAACAGACTTTAAGAACCATGCAAGAGAGCATCCAGCCCAGACATAAACCCTGACATACATGGCCAACATAGTCAAGACCATTTATTAGGTAGAAAGAAAACATTTTCAATGATTGTTTCTGGGAAATCTGAATATTGATAAGGAGGGTGAAAAACTTGAACTCTATGTAACATCATATGCAAAATTAACCCAAAGGAATCAAAGACATAAATGTAAAAGCTGAAAGCATCAACTTCTTAGAAGGAAACATAAGGAAAAGCTTTATAACTGTAGGTTTAGCAGTGGATTCTGAGTATGATATCCAAAACACAAGCAATAAGAAAGGATAAATTGGTCCTTATCAAAATTAAAATCATTTGTGCTTCAAAAAGCATTATCAAACATATTAACAAGACAACCAATAGAATAGGTAAAATATTTGCAAGTTGTATATCTGATAAAGGCTTTATATCTAGAATACAAAAAGAATTCCTACAACTTAGCAACAAAAATGATGACCAAACCTGAATATAAATGAGCAGCACTTGAATAGATATTCCACCAATGAAAGTATATGAATGTCCAATTGACACATTAAAAAGATGGTCAGCAGAAGACCAGGTAGGCTGCCTGTGGACCTTCTCCACTCTCTCCATTCACCCTTAGCTCTTCAATAGAACAGTTGCAGCCTCTCTTCCCCACAGCCACACCACCTGTGGAGCCCCATCTCCCTTTCCCCCAGCTCCAACACCAGCAAGTACTCCCCGTAAACACACCATTCTAATAGGCAATGTACAGACAACATACTCTCTTTAAATCCAGAGAGGAAACAGAAACCAAGGAACAAAACAGCCACCCAATAAAGACAAATCTAGAAATTAGTACCTAGACCTATAATCACCATAAACCCAGATGCCTAGACTCCTTATTAAATTTAATTAAATATTAAAAGCTGCAAAGGAAAAAGGCCAAGTAACGTATAAAGGCATATAAAGCAGTGTTAAAAGGAAAGTTCATAGCACTAAGTGCCTACATAATGAAATTGGAGAGATCTCACACTGGCAACTTAACAGCACATCTGAAAGCTCTAGAACAAAAGGAAGCAAACACACCCAAGAGGAGATGACCACAAGAAATAATCAAACCAAGGGCTGAAATCAATAAAATAGAAACAAAGAGAGCAATACAGAGAATCAATGAAACAGAGTTGGTTCTTTGAGAAAATCACCAAGATAGGCAAACCCTTATCCAAACTAACTAAAAGATGGAGCCAATGTTGTATTTTAAAAAACAACAGGAAGGAGTCACACCATACAACAAGACCCACGTGGGAGATTTATTGAGGGGAGGGGAGAGAAGGTGGCAGAGACTGGTCTCTGGGGATGAGAGTAAAGGAAGAGAAAGAGACTGGAGGTGTACAAGGCCCACCTTTTATAAGGAAACATAGCGAATGCACACAAGGGGTGCTCTTAGTGGCTGCAGCTGAGGTATATCCTGTCAGGTCCCTAAGGACAAGCCAGTACAGATGCCTAAATGCTAACATCCCTTCCTTTTGTTTATTATAGAAAGGTGAGGAGATGGAAAGGGGTAGCAGGTGAGGTGGGCATGAGGGTGCCATGTTCTCAAGACTGCTTCCTGCTGCCCTGGGGGGCATCAATCATCTTTGGGGGACCTGAGAAAACTAGGGTGCTGGCCATGTAGCTGGCTGTTTTACTTTGCTGTCCAGGCTCTGTGAAACCATCTGGTACTGCTTGGACCTGGCAAGATGCTGTTCAGGTAGATCTAAGTTGGCTCTCTAGATCTCACAAGAAATCATGATGAGGTCACCAGCCAGGATGGAGGAGAGCCATGTGGTTGCTGTTAATAGTTACATGCACATACACACAGAATTAAACAGGAGTTGAGTAAATTAGAAAGGGAAAACTGGTGTGTGCTGAGCAAGACAAAGCTGGCTTCTCCATCTCTGATTTGCACCTTGCAGCAAACAGAACATTTAGAGAGGGAGAGTAGGCAGACACAAGCAGGCCTTGGAGCAAAGAAAAAGAAAGAAAGTGGAGAATTCTTTCCCGGTTCTCCAACTGCCTGGTCTAAAGAACGGTCAGTGGGTCTCCAAAAGACATCCCAACGGGAGTAAGAAGGTATATAACACAGTTCCCAAGGATAAGGCAGAGAGAAGATCCAAAGGCCTGAATGTTCTGGCATCCTAAGGGTCCAGGGAGGATTAGATTAAGTGGGCACAAGCTGTTCACTCAGTGGATCGTCATCCAAAGAATAGGGGCTGAGGGCCAAGAGCCCGAGAGAGACACGGTCTCCTGGTACCAGGACTTCGAGAAAAGCCAGAAGGCAAGGAGAGTACTGTGCTTGAGAAATGAAGCTTCACATCCAGGAGAATGGTCAGAGGTTGCCATCGAATGGAAGGCAGAGCTGTCAGTGAATGAGAAAGCAGATTTGTTGCAGGTGGAAGAGAGGGAATCAGAAAGTAGATTTGTTGCAGGTGAAAGAGAGCAGGTCCCTTGCGAATGAAACAGGTGGATAAGGTCCTAGCGTGAAGTGGGTACCTTTGGCAGGCCCTGCCAAGGTGTATGCCACTAAGCAAACATGCCACACACAACAGAGTTAGTGCAAGAGGTTTATTGGGAGGGGGAGAGCTGAAGAGTGAAAGAGTGAAAGGCTGCATCAGAGTGGGGACTTGAGAGAGGCAGGCAGGCAAGAGGAAGAGAAGTGAGACAGAAAAGAAGAGGCAAAAGAGGGAATCAGAGGCAAGGTGAGGAATAAGAGGCAAGAGACGAGACAAAAAGAACGAGCTCTGCCTGACGGGCACTTTTAAAGGGTACACATGCCGTGGAAAAGGATCTGGAGACAGGTAATGATGTTAATGCTTTGGCAGAGGCTGGCCAGGGAAAATGCAGCTTAACAGGGAGGCACAGCAACAGGCTTCATAGCTAGCAGGAGCTGAGTAGAGCAGGAAGAAAGATCAGAAAGAAGGGCTTGGAAAAAGCTTGAAAACAGAGTACCCCCTTCCAACTATTGGATGGCTGGTAGAAGTTGCAAAGGTCCTGTGAAATACTGGGATATGGGTGCCTGCAAGTGGCCTTTTGAACTGATATCTAATGGGTATTGGGGCAAAGGCAGATAAGTTTAGCCCTTATGTCGAATGGTAGGTATGGTGGCAGGCACATTTTCCATGAGTGAGGTAGAGAAGATCCAAGGGCTGGAATCTCTAGTGTCCCAGAAATTCAGCGAGGACTGATGAGGAGGCACAGGCTGCTCAGTGGATTGTCATCCAAAACAGCAGGGGCCGATGGGGCAAGAGCCTGAGTGACACACCAGGACTTCGTGAAAAGCCAGAGGTGAGGACTGTGCTTGAGAAATGAAGCCTCACTCGTGGGAAATGGCCAGAATGAAGAAGGAGGGGGGCTTACTAATCATCAGTGTTGGATGGAGAGTCCCAGGGATCCGTTAGGTGGGAAAGTAGGGCTGTCACTGGTGGACCAGGTTCCAGGGTCCTGACACATCTCAGACTGCCAGGACAGCCTACCAGAGTCACAGCACCAAGTGTTGTATTTTAAAAAATGGCAGGAAAGAGAAACACCATACAACAGGGCCTACATGGGAGGTTTATTGAGGGGAGGGGAGAGAAGGGGCATAAAAGGGGGCAGAGACCAGTCCCTGGGGACAAGAGCGGAGAAAGAGACCGGAAGTGTACGAGGCCCACCTTTGTAAGGAAATGTAATGAATGTGCACAGGGGGTGCTCTTAGTGACTGCAGCTGAGGATATATCCTGTCAGGACCCTAAGAGCAGGCCAGTACAGATGCCTTACTGCTAACAGCAGGAATACCCAAGTTAACAAAATCAGAAACAAAAAGGGGGACATAACAACAGACACCGAGAAAATCCAGAGAATCATAAGGACATAATTTAAAAGCCTGTACTCCACCAATGTGGGAAATCGAGAAGAAATGGATCATTTTCTTGATAGGAACCACTTCCCAAAGTTAAATTAAGAGTAGATGAACAATTTAAATAGACCTATAACCCCTTAGGAAATAGAAGCAGTCATTAAAATCTCTGAAATAAAAAAAGTCCAGGGCCAGATGGTTTTAGTGCAGAATTCTACCACACTTTCAAAGAAGATTTAATGCCAATACTCCTCAAATTATTTCACAACATAGAAACAGAAGGAACGTTTTACCCAATTCATTTTATGAGGCCACAGTTACCCTATACCCAAACCACACAAACACTCAACAAAGAAAGAGAATTACAGACCAATTTCCCTTATGAACATAACTGCAAAAATACTAGATAAAATACTTGCAAACTGAATTCAAGAACACATCAAAAAGGTCACCTACCATGATCAAGGAGGCTTTATCCCAGAGATGCAGGTATGACTCAATCTATGAAAATCAGTAAATGTAATCCATCATATATATAATCTGAAAGAAAAAAAACACATTATCATCTCATTAGATGTTGAAAAAGCCTTTGACAAAATCCAACACCCCTTTTTGATAAAAGTCTTGTAGAGATTAGGGATACAAGGAACATACCGAAACATAATAAAGGCAATATACATCAAGCCTATAGCCAACATCCAATTAAATGGAGAGAAACTCAAAGCATTTTCCACTAAAATCAGGAACAAGACAAGGTTGTCCACTCTCTCCATATCTATTAAATATAGTATGTGAAGTTTTAGCTAGAGCAATAAGACAACTGAAGGAAATCAAGGAGATACAAATTGGAAAGGAAGAAGTCAAAGTATCATTATTTGCCGATGATATGATAATATATATAAATGACCCTAAAAATTCCACCAGGAAACTCCTACATTTGATAAACACTTTCAGAAAAGTGGCTGGATATAGGATCAATTAAAAAAGAAAAAACATGCCAGAGCACTGGTAAGCCATGGGCAATGTAGCAATACAAAGATTAGTAGAAATGGGTTGACTTAAATGTAAGAGCTAGTTAGTAATAAACCTGAGCCATTGGCCAAACATTTATAATTAAAAAAAACCCAGTAGCCCTTCTATATACAAATGACAGACTGAGAAAGAAATCAGAGAAACAACACCCTTCACAATAGCCTCAAATAATATAAAATATCTTGGGGTAACTCTAATCAAACAAGTGACAGACCTGTATGACAAGAACTTCAAGCCTTTGAAGAAAGAAATTAAAAAAGATATCAGAAGATGGAAGTATCTCCTATGCTAGTCGATTGGTAGGATTAGCAACATACTAAAAATGGCCATCCCACCCAAAGCAATTTACACATTCAATGAAATCCCCATCAAAATTCCAACACAGTTCTTTATATATACAGAAAGGACAATTCTCAAATTCATATGGAAAAACAACAACAAAAAACCCCAGGATAGCTAAAACAATCCTATACAATAAAAGAACTTCTGGAGATATCACCATCTTTGATTTCAAGCTGTACTACAGAACTGTAGTAATAAAAACTGTATGATATTGGCATAAAAACAGACATGTTGATCAATGGAATCTAATTGAAGATCCAGACATAAATCCACACACCTATGGACACTTGATTTTTGCCAAAGAAGCCAGAAATATACAATGGAAGAAAGAAAACATTTTCAACAAATGGTGCTGGTCTAACTGGATGTCAGTATGTAGAAGAATGCAAACTGATCCATATCTATCACCATGTAAAAAACTCAAGTCCAAGTGAATCAAAGACCTCAACATAAATCCAGATAAACTGAATTTAATGGATGAGAAAGTGAGGAATAGCCTTTAATGCATTGACACAGGCGACAAATTCCTGAATAGAACACCAATAATGAAGGCACTAAGATAAAAAATTAATAAACGGGACCTCATGAAACTGAAATGCTTCTGCAAGGCAAAGGACACCATCAATTGGACAATGTAGCAGCCTACAGAATGGGAAAAGATTTTTACCAACTCCACATCCAATAGAAGACTAATATCCAAAATATATAAAGAAAGAAACTAGATATAAACAACAACAAACAAACAAATAATTAATTAAAATTGAGGTATAGATCTAAAGAGAGAATTTTCAACAGAGGAAACTCAAATCTATGAGAATCATTTAAAGAAATGTTCAACATCCTTAGCCATCAGGGAAATGCAAGTCAAAACTACCCTGAGATTTCGTCTTAATGACTGTCAGCATGGCTGAGATTAATAACATAAGTGACAGCTCATGCTGGTGAGTATGTGGAGCAAGAGGAACACTCCTCCATTGCCGATGGTAGTGCAAATTTGTACAGTCATTATGGAAATCAATATGGCAATTCCTCAGAAAATTGGGAATTGATACACGTCAAGACCCAGCTATACCACTCTTGGGCATATATCCAAAGGATGCTCCATCCTACTGTAAGGACACTTGCTCAACCATGTTCATTACAGATTTATTCATAATAGCCAGAGACTTGAAACAACCTAGAAGTCCCTCAACTGAAGAATAGATAAAGAATTTGTGATACATTTACACAATGAAGTATTACTCAGCAGTGAAAAATAATGACATCACGAAATTTTCAGGCAAATGGATGGGACTAGAAAATATCATCTTGCATGAGGTAACGCAGACACAGAAAGACAAATATGGTATGTGCTCACTTAAAAGTAGATATATAGTGTTAAGTAATGATAATTAAGCTACAATCTACAGGCCCAGAGAGGTTAGGTAAAGAGGAGGGCTCTAGGGGGGGATACATGGATCTCCCTGGGCAAGGAACATAAAATCGATTTTGCTAGTAGACTGAGAGCAGATGGGGGAGTTGGATGGAGGGCAAAGGTGCTGGGGAGATGGTTGGAATTGAGGGGTGGCATTTGTGGTGTGATGTGGAAACCTAGTGCAGTGAAAACTTCATGGGATCTGTGATTATGACCCTAGTGAGGACTCCTAGTAATGGAGGATATAGAGTCTGAACTAGCCATTTTTTTTGTAGCCAGACAAGGCTTCTGTGGTTGATGTATTGTGCACCCCAATAAACTTATCTGGAGGTCAGAGAATAGAACAGCCACTATCTTAAACATAGGGTTAGTCAGTGGTAGCACATGCCTTTAATCCTAGCATTCAGAAAGCAGAGATCCATTTGGATCTCTGTGCGTTCAAGGCCACACTGGGAACAGAGCCAGGTGTGGTGGCACACTCCTTTAATCCCAGAACTTGAGACCTCACGTCTCACTTGGGAAAGACACACACCTTAAATTCCAGGAAGTGATGGTAGGAAGCAGAAAAGGAACTAGAGGCTTTAAGCTTTTAGACTTTTAGCAGCAGTTCAGCTGAGATCCATTCGGATGAGGACTCAAAGGCTTCCAGTTTGCAGAAACAGGATTGGCTGAGAAGTTGGCCAGGTGAGGTTAGCTGTGGCTTCTTCTGCTTCTCTGATCTTTCAGCATTCACCCCATTACCTGGCTCTGGGTTTGTTTTTATTAATAAGACCTTTTGAGATTTGTGTTACAGGCTTCCAGTGATGGGATAGGGCTGCATTCGATTGAGTTGTTGACTGAGGGGGTTCCATGGAGTTCCCCAACCAACACAGGCTGATGCTAGGACAGAGGGTTGCTCTCTAAAAACTGTCAGTGGGGTCCTGTCGCCAAGGACAACATCTGCACAGCTCATTGAATGTAGAGAAGTTGAGCTGGTGCCTACATGAAGCCTTCATCTCTATGTTCTAGTGTCTTTGGTGTGGGAAAGTATTCTACAGGCAGTGGAAAGAAATGTGGACACTGACTGAGCCATAAAACCTTCGACCTACAATCTGTCCTGCCTGCAAGATGTGCTGGGCAATGGTGGTGCAGAATTTGTGGGAGTGGCCAACCAATGTCTGGTTTAACTCGAGGTCCACTCCACAAGAGGGTATCTATGCCCTACACTACCTGGATGGCCAGGAACCAGAGACTGAATAGCCCAGAGATCTAGGGTAGAACCAAACATGACTGCCCCCCCAATCAATGAAATGATTCCTAATGATATTCTACTGTACTCATAGATTGGAGCTTTGTCCAGTTGTCATCAGAGAGGCTTCATCCAGTGGCAAATGGGAGCTGCTGCAGAGAGCCATAGCCAGACATTATGCAGAGAGAGTCTAAATTGGAGGTCTTCATTGGATCCCTCCCCTTGAAGCTTGGGGAACCCCGTGGAAGAAGGGGAGGAAATATTATAGGAGTCAAAGGGGGTGGAAGATACCAGGAGAACATGGCCCACTGAATCAACTAAGCCGGGCTCACATGGGCTCACAGAGACTGAAGTAGCAGGCATAGAACTTGCATAGATCTACACCACATCCTCTGTGTACATGCTGTCCCAGTTAGCTTGGTGTTTTTGTGGGACTCCTAACAGTAGGAGTGGGTGTGTCTCTGACTCTTTTGCCTGCTCTTGGGACTCTTTTCCTCCTATTGGGTTGCCTTGTCCAGCTTTGATAAGAGGGTTTTTTCCTTGTCTGATTGTGTCTTGTTTTGACTTGTTTGGTTGTTGTCTTTTGGAAGCCTGCTCCTTTCTGAAGGGAAACAGAGGGTGAGTGGATTTTGGGGAGAGGGAAGTGGCATGTGGCCAGCATACCATTGCAATTAGGAATGGCTGGTGGTTATATTTTTCTTCAGGTACCATCTTCCTGTCCTAGTTAGGGTTACTATCGCTGTGATGAAACACCATGACCAAAGCAACTTGGGGAGGAAAGGGTTTGTTTCAACTTACACTTCCAGGAACTCAAACAGGGCAGGAACCTAGAGGCCAGAGCTGTTGTAAAGGCTGTGGAGAGGTGCTGCTTACTGGCTTGCTTCCCCTGGTTTGCTCAGCCTGCTTTCTTATAGAATCTAGGACCATGTGCCCAGTGGTCACACCACCCACAGTGGGATGGACCCTTCCCCCATGAATCATTAATTAAGAAAATTCCATATAGCCAAATCTCATGGAGGGATTTTTCTCAACTAAGGTTCCCTCCTTTCAGATAACTCCAGCTTGTGCTAAGTTGACATAAAAATAGCCAGCACAGTACCTTTCACCTGCCCCATCATCCCATTGCCTATGTTCCCCTCAAAAACAAACAAACAAAAAACCTCCAGCAAAACAAGGTAAGACTCAGAGCATGGGGCATACGAAGTGGCCAATCAAAATGCTTTTCACTTTCTTTCCTTGCCACTGGAAGGAATGAGGCATATTCTCCCAGGTCTGTGGCTATGCTCTATGCCTGTGTATGATGTTGGCACTGCCAGTGCCTGTCTCTGCTGTCTTGTGGAGAAGAATGCAGTAGAAATGAATGAATCAAATCAGAGAAAGGCTGCCTTCAAAATTGGAAGAGAAATTCCTAATGGCACTGAGTTTCATTCCTCCATGGCTCTGGTTCTGTATCACTTCCTTCAATTTTCTGCTATAAACCTACATATTTCCTGGCCATGTGTGGTCACCAAATCACATGTTTTTCCCCTAAGCTACTTGGAGGCAGATCTCTGTCATAAGCATATTAGAGTCTTGAATTGAAAGACATGAAACTCCCCCTTAGAGATTCCCAGAAATACTGGGGAGACATTTCCGAAGTGGTTGTGGCTATCTTGGGGATTCAGCAAGAGGAAAGAAAGATGAAAGGATGAATTTGTGAGGCAATAGATGTCACTAAGAACTCATCTGTGTCTAGAAAGCTGGTTAGGACAGGGATATTTTTATATTATTTCTGAAATGGGATAATGATGATACCTATCGTAAATGGTTTTTGAAAAAGATTGTTGTAATGTTTTCTTCTATTGAAGAAATCCCAGAAATTGCACTAAGTGTTTATAGCAGATGGAGATTTAATATAGGAAATGGATTACAAAAGTTTTGGGAGGGCTAGAGGTGCATAAGGAGGGGTTGCTATTATGAATAGCTGCAGGAAGGCATAACTCTACAAGGCTAGAGGAGCAAAAATAAGGAAAGTTGATATACTTAGTCTGTGAGAATACATAGACAGTGTTTCTGGAGTTCCTGAATGTAACCTAGCCTCCTAGGAGACTGCTGGAGCCAGAACCACAAGCAGTTATCTGGTGCCACTGCAGAAGTCAAGCAAAGAATGGCTTCTTTATCTTGTACTTCGTTATCACAAGTAATGGCCTCCTATTGGCTGAAGTTAGAAAGTAGCTGGCAAGAGAGACTGGAGCCATGGGATTTCTAGCTCCCAGACCCAGCAATGCAGGGACAATGACAAGGTCAGATGCATGCCTAAGCACCTAAGACAACTTCTACAAACCTACTTCAAAGGAAGTTGATGGATTAATGAGATAATACATGCAAACTGCATAATATGGTTCTTAGCACCTAGGAGAAACTTAAAAGGTTAGTTACAGTGTTGAGTATGTTTCTGACTCTGAATGTACATATCTACCAGTTTTATTAAAGGCAACTTCCTCATCTATGGTAATATTTTCCTCTTCCTTTTTCTACCCACCTTCCCTTATATGATGTCAAGGGCAGTGTGTAGAAGATTTTCTTATTTATCGCAAGATATTTCACAGCCACAAGTAAAATTTGAAGCTCCTGTGCTACAAAGTGCACTATAAATGTTAATGTAGCATGTACACTGCTTACCTGTCTCATTTTGCTTCAATATCTACAAAGCATGGGTTGCCCCCTGTCTATGGTTGTTGAACTCTTGTAAGCATGAATATCTCTATGACCCATTTTCATTTCATTTATCTTTTAATTTTCATGTTTCATTGCTCAAAATTCTGAGCTTTAAAGTGCAATGAAGCTTTCATTTGTGTAAATCTTGGGGGTGATGGCTGTATTTAAATTTCTTCATGTAGGCAGCCTCCAGTCGGAGACCTCCACTCTACAGCATTTTAACCCATTCTGATAAATCATGCTAACTTCTCAGATATCTTCACAATAGCCATCTTCAGGGAGCAGAGGAAATCCTGAATGAATGTGTGCTTTGACATGGGCATGGCCATGTCAAAACCTCCGAGCCTCAGACCCATGAAGAAAATCACAAAGCTTTCTCCAAGGATGGGATATGTATGCAAGGCTCAGAGGGAAACGACACAGCCTTCCTTAAGCCTGAGTGTGAATGTTGACAGCATGTAGAAAATAACCACCTTAGCTTTCTCCCCTGGAATATTTAAAGCTTGAAGATGGTTACCTCACAGAGACTGATCTATAGAGATTAGCTAAATATGGAACCTTGTGGAAGTGGGGGAAGGAAGAAGTGTAGGAGACAGAGGGGTCACGGATACCAGGAGAACACAGACCACAGACATCAACTAAGCAGGGCTCCTAGGTGCTCAAGGTGGCACTCGTGGAGCCTGCATGGGTTGTGCTAAGTCTTCTGCTTATATGTTATGGTTGTGTAGCTTGCTATTTTTGTGGGACTACTAACAGTGGGAGTAGGGGTGTCTCTGACTCTTTTGCCTGCTTTTGGGACCCTTTTCCTCCTACTGGGTTACCTCAACCAGCCTTAATATGAGGGTTTGTGCCTAGTCTTATTTTAACTTTTATGCTATGTTCAGTGGATATCCCTGAGAGGCCTGCTTTTTTCTGAAGGGAAATGGAGGAGGAGTGGGTCTGGAAAGAGGGGGGTGGGATGGTTTAGGAAATGGGAAAAATGGAGGGAGAAGAAATTGTGGTTGGGATGTATTGAAAACAAAAAGTAACACACACACACACACACACACACACACACCACACACACACACACTGCATTCTTTTTTTTTTATTTAGATTTCCTTTTATTTGTAGTACAATTTATTGGAAACATCTTCACCAACGAAACAACCGGCAAAGGGAGACGGGTCAAGCAGTCACATTGGATGAGAAGAGCCCCAGACCCCAGGAGACCAGAAACAGAGTCCCGGTTCCCAGGAAACAGGAAGCCTGAAGCAGAGTTGTACTTTTCTGCTTCCAGGAGGGCCGGGATCACTCACGGCAGTAGAGCTGACGCTGCTGCTCTCCAGATGTCAAAGACACTGCCTCTCAGAAGATGGCGGTATCATCAGGGCATGACGGGAGGGCAAAACCACCCCTTACTCCGCCCAACCTTCCTTCTTTTGGCCCAGGAGAAATAATAAAAGCTTGGTAGCTGAAGTGTAGAATCCTGAGGAAATAGAGAGGCACAAATGGAAAAGGCTAAAGACCAAATCCTTGCGTCGAGAAGACACTGCATTCTTGATTTTCTCTGTGTAATAACTCTGCATCTTTGTCCAGCTATGTGCAATAATCCTACTTCTTTGTTTAGCTCTATGTAATAAACACACCGAACTTTCAGGGTGCTTCAGTTTCTCCTGCTGAGAGAGCAGACCACTCACCCCTAGCTTTCTGTCTCTGTGTAAGTCTGTCTTTTCTTCACCCTCTCACCATCCCATTCAGGTCTAAGTTCCTGGAGGCATGCTGGATGCAGCAGACATGGAAATAGTCCTCCATTTCTCTGAAGGCACACAGTTCTCCCACTAAGGCTGGATTTTGAAGTCAACCCACATTTCTGCCTTGTGGAAGCTTCTTTCAATTTGATATTCAAATGGTATAACAATGCCACTAAGTGGCAGGGAGTGAATCAGAGAAGTAAAAAATAGAATTTGAAAAATGAAAAAAAATTTTGAGAAGCAAGAGAGTATTCCAGTTTGACTTTATTTAACCAGTTGTGAAATTTAAAAAAAATCACAAATTATGACTGGAAATTTTTATTAGCAAGATTATCCCTCTGTTCTTGAATTTCATCAAACACACACATATTGGTTGGTCAGCTGCCTTTAGACTTGTCTATCACATGATTTTCTCAGTTTGCACTTTTCCATGTGTTTGAAGTACCATCTGGAAGATATTTCAACTAATTAGAGGCTAGGGATATAGTTTAGTTGGTAGAGTGTTAACCAAGCATTCGGAAAGCCCTGGGCTCCATCTCTAACACCATGTAACATCAGGCATGGTTTTGTATATCTATGATCCTAGGAGGTGAAAGTAGGAAGATCACAAGTTCAAGTTTATCCTTGGCTACATAGCAACTTTGAGAACAGCTGCGACTAAATGAAACCCTGTATCAAAAATGTTTTCTATTATGATAAATACAAGCTGTGTATTAAGGTGGTCAAACCCTATCCTATTTGGCTCTGGGATTTTTCATTCTGGCTAAAATTGTACAACTTCCTACATTGTCTGACACTGATTTTCAGCATGCATAACTACCACCCACTATCCATCACTCACTATCAATAATCAACAACCACCAACTAAACTCATGCCATGCTTAAGCAGGATAGTCCATTAGTCCTTTTATGTCCTCAGTCTCACCCCAATAACCCTGGATACCATCACAATTTCTACCTGTCACCTATGCATGATTCCAGCAGCTCTGCTTACCCTTACTCTGACTTTTTTTTTAAATTTTGTAAATTTTTATTTTTAATTTTCAGTGATGAGTCCCTGAAATCAAACTCAGGTCATTAGACTTATCTGCAAGGGCCTTTGTGCACTGAGCCATCTCACCAGCCTGGCCCAAAGCTTTATTTTTGAGTGCAAGGATAGTCTTTTTTTTTGTGGCTAACTATTGTATTTCAAAATGTTTTATGGGGAACTGTGAAATCAACAGATGGGGTATGAAAATCAAAGAGAAATCTTACTCTGACTTTTATAATTAGTTGATTTAATCCTATTAATTCTCCTTAAATATTTCATCTATTAGTTGCCTTTTCTCTAATTTATGACCACCTCTCTTCCAGAATATTGTTACACTCTGACTAGGTATCCTTCTTCCAGGACGGCCTCCTTCCAGTCTATCCTATGTATGCTTGTGGTGATGTATTGTATACCCAAATTTGCCTGAAGATCAGAGAGACAAAGGAACAAGCCACTGCCACCTCTTACTTCTAGGACTCTTCAGCCTGAAAAGGCTCTCTAGCCAAAAGGCTCTCAGCCAAAAAGCTTTAGTTCTTGTCTCCTCACGCCTTATATACCTTTCTTTGCCCAGCCATAGCACTTCCTTCTTAGTGCTGGGATTAAAGGCGTGTGTGCTTCCCAAGCAAAGGCATGAGATCTCAAGTACTGGGATTAAAGGTGCGTGCCACCACTGCCTGGCTCTGTTTCTCTCATAGACTGAGTCAATCTCATGTAGTCCAGGGTGGCTTTGAACTCACAGAGACCCAGACGGATCTCTGCCTCTCGAGTGCTAGGATTAAAGGTGTGTGCCACCACTGCCTGGCCTCTATGTTTAATCTAGTGGCTTGTTTTGTTCTCTGATCTTTAGGCAAATTTTATTAGGGTACACAATATATCACCACATATGCCACTAAGAATAATTTCTTTCTGAAATTTATATGTGACCATACACATTGTTTTCTTGGAGAGTCTGGTAGTTTCCAATGCTGTATATTAAATGTATATACATAAACATGTGTGCATACTTACAGTAACAACGGAAAAAGAGAACATTAATTTGAAGAAGATAGCAGAGAGGTATATGGGATGGTTGGAAGAAAGAAAGGGAAGGGAGAAATGTTATAATCTCAAGAAATATACATATAAGTGGTTCTGTTGTGCCCGAGTTGCAAGACCCCCGAGCAAGACCACCACAGAGCCAATATCGAATGCAAACACACAGGGGTTTATTGATTACAAGCTCAAGCTTGGTCTGTAATCCAGCACTTGGACACAGTGGGTGGAGGAGAACAGCCCTGAGCTCTCAGAGTAAGGAGTTTTGAAGGGAAAAAATGCAAGCAGGGTAGTACAAGCCTTCGCTTATCAGGATTGGGTGAGGGTATGTAAACTTTGAATTCACTGGTTGGGGTCCAGAGGAATTTTTCAACAACAGTTATCAGAAAGCCACAAGGACATTTGGAGCCTGAAGATGTTGTTTACCAAAATTACTCATTGGCCAGCCCACTCTGGTGGGGTTGCCTTGACTGGGGCCCTGGCTGTTTGTGATTTTTCTTGGAACTATTTGAGGTTTTTACTGGAACTAAGTTCAGCTTCTCACCAAGTACTGTTTGAAATGGAGTCTTCTTTTAAAATGGAGTCTGTCTTGCTCTCTCAGTTCTCTATTCTTCTAGGCACATGATAAAATACTTGTCTGCTTGAAGAAGTTAGGCGTGATCATGTGACACGCTATAGCCATGGCAAAGGGATGTAAGCTGGAACAGTTTTCTCATGCTCTAGTACAGTGGTTCTCATCATGTGGGTCTTGACCCCTTTAGGGTTTAGCAACCCTTTCACAGCAGTCGTATATCATACATCCTGCACATCAGATATTACATCACAATTTATAACAGTAGTAAAATTACAGTTATGAAGTAGCAACAAAAACAACTTTATGGTTCAGGGATCACCACAACATGAAGAACTGTGTTAAAGGATTGCAACATCAGGAAGGTTGAGAACCATTGAGCTAGATGTTTTAAAGACTAATGTAAAAATATCCTCAACCAGCAGGGCGGTGGTGGCGCACGCCTTTAATCCCAGTACTCGGGAGGCAGAGCCAGGCAGATCTCTGTGAGTTCAAGGCCAGCCTGCCTATAGAGTGAGATCCAGGACAGGCACCAAAGCTACACAGAGAAACCTGTCTCAAAAAACCAAAAAAAAAAAAAAAAAAAAAAAAAAGAAGAAGAAATCCCCAATCTCTGTCTCCCACCTTCAGATGGTGGCCACTTCATTGGCCAGGGTGAAGAGTGAGGTACTCCCAGACTACTCAGAATGGCAATGTCATCGAGTCCAAAATAAATCTTGCTTTGAGTCCCTTACTTTGCAGGTTTTCTTTCAGAATATTCTTGGTACACTTTGCATAATACAAAGATGACGGTAAAACTCAAACTCCTAAGCAAAATGTTGAGAACCTTTTATGTGACCTGTACTTTTCAACTTCATTTTCAATTATTCCTCTTCCTACACCGATAAGCTATTCCTGGTAGGTGCGCTTGTGCTTTTTCACATTGATTGTTTGCTCCTCTACCTCAAATACTCTGAGTGGGAAGGAGTTCCGCCCTCCTTAACCTATTGTAGCTTTTTTTTGTATCACAGTTCTGCTTGTATCAGAGTTTCTTATAAATGTATCTAATTTAATTTTCTTGCCTAGAATCTCCTACAAGTAAGGACCTGACTTAGAAATAATTTTTGTATGTCCCCACAAAATTTAGATTAATGCCTTTCATGTTCATGCTCAAATATTTGTCAAATGACTACACTCTGTTCCAGAAATTCAATATACTTGAATTGTCTTAATTTTTTTAAAAATATTTATTTATTTATTGTATATACAGTATTCTGTCTGCATGTATGCTTACAGGCCAGAAGAGGGCACCGGATCAAATTATGGATGGCTGTGAGCCACCATGTGGTTGCTGGGAACTGAACTCAGGACCTCTGGAAGAGCAGACAGTGCTCTTAACCACTGAGCCATCTCTCCAGCCCGAATTGTCTTAATTGTTTGTGGCCAAGTTTGTTTTGTGTGACTGTGTAGCTGATGGGGATAGTACGGATAGTTCTGAGAGAGTGTAAAGCAACTCAGCCAGGGTGTAGGGTGAAAAAAAATAGGAAAAAAAAACACAAGCTAACCAACTGTTAACATGGCACATGCTCTAAACCTAACACTGTTTCAGGGATTGTGAGGAATTTATGGGAAGAAGATACCATTCTGACCTCAGTTGTCTTATTGTCCACTTTGGGAAAAAAGCACAGATACTGTCTATAGACTCAAGCTACTAGAGTTCTGTTCCATAAGGTGACTTCTCAATTACTTATGAAGTATGCTTTTCTTCTCTATAGTTATTTTTAATTGACAATATTTTTTTCATGCAATATGTTCTAATCATAACTTCCCCATTCCCCAACTCCTCCCAGATACTCCCCATCACCCCCACTCATCCGACTCTATGCCTTCTTTCTTCATCTCTTTAGTAAACACACAGGCAAACAAAAAAATCAAACCAGAATACAAAACCAAAAAATTTAAAAATAATAAAGTAAAATAATGAAAAATACACTTTTTTGATAATTTAATGCACATGCCAATTATATTTTGATCATTTTCACATCTACTCCTCCTCCAAACTCAATCCAGATCCATGCTTACCCTTTCATGGAGTATTCTGTCTCTCAAGCAAGTGTGAGGATCTGGGTGCAGATTCCCAGAACCCATGTAAAGCCAGGCACAGCAGCACACATCTGTAATCCAAGTGCTCCTCTAGTGAGATGGAAGGTAGAGATATGAGAATCCCCAGAAGCTGTGACTACCTAATCTGCTGTATTCAGCTGAGAACAACAGGACTCTAAATCAAACAAGGTGGAAGACAGACGAGGACTGCCACCCAAGGGTGTCCTCAGACTTCCACAGAAGTGCTGTGGCCTGTACATACCACATGTGTGCACACACACACATACAAACACCCACAAGATAAAAAAAAACAAGCAAACAAACAACCCAAACTCAAACTCAAATAAAAAAAGTGCTTGTAAGTGGATTGATTTTGTTTAGTTTAACTACATAGTATTTTCAATCCACAGAGTCATTTGGGACAACTTGACATGCATTGAATATGCTGTGTGAGTGTGGAGGGTGTGGTTAGTGGTCTGGTAAATGTTTAGCAACCATCATCAAGGTGTGGGCATCCTGATTTGTTATATTTGCCAATTTCTAGAGTAGAATACTTTTTACTGTGGTCAACTTTAAGCTGCCAATTGAACATCATTGCATGCAGAATTAGGGAGGGATGTAAACTGTGGGCTCTCAAAAGCCCCTGAACACCAGCTTTAGCTCAGAGTTTGGTGTGAGAGAAGTGGAGGGGGAAGCCAAATGAGGCAGGAGGGAGAAAAGTAAGTTAAAGAAAGCGTAGGAATTCTGACGAAGGGAGCAAGTTCAGGTATTTGGATAGTTTAAAAAAAATCTACTTATTTATTTTTTGTTTATTTACTTATTTATATTTATGTATATGTGTGCCTATGTCCATTTATGTGCACCACTTGCATGCAGGTGTCCCAGGAGGCCAGAGGGCATTGGATCCCCTAAAGCTGGAGTTATAGACAGATGTGATCCACTCAAGGTGGGTGCTAGGAAGTGAGCCCAGGTGCTCTCCAAGAGCAGCAAGTGCTCTTAAGTACTAAGTCATCTTTCCAGGTTTAGACAATTTTTGATGACATAATCAGTCTCTTGAAAAATGGGACACTATTATTGTTATGCCTCTCTTCTGGGACTGCCTGAGTTTTGACTGAGAAGTTTCAGCGTTACTGACAATCACTCCAATTCTCATTTTAGGGGCTTTCAAAGCACCGATTCACATTAAAAATATTTGTTTATTTTAAAGCTAATCTATGGTACTATAAATCAGAAGAGTGGGTACCTTTTGCATGGGCTTGGGAAACTTTCTGGCGGGTGGAAACTTTTCATACATTGGTATGGAGGGTGATTATGTGTGCTCATTTACATCTCTACAGGAAATAATTTCAAAATAGCCTGCTCATTTTGTACTTCCTTCCTCTACCTGTGACATAGTTCTTCCAGGTGTATATTAAATTAAAAGTAATGGGAAGGGGAGAGGGTCAGGAAAGAAATCCAAATAATCTGATTAGGAACATACATATGAATAAGCAGTGTTTTTGCATGGTGTACATTTCACACAGTGCATTATTCATCATGCACACGGCGGTGGTATCAGCTGGGAAATTGGGTTCAGGTAAATAACACCAGGAAGTAATGACTGTTGGCATTACATGTAATAATCTCTTTTCCTAGAACAAACTGCAAATGTATTCTGTTTGGAATTAATACAGTATTTTATATTTTATCCATAAAAATGACTTATGAGATTGCATCCATTAGTTTAATGGAATATCACAATCATTATTCCAAACTTATTTATATTGTAATCAGTAGAATGGGATGCCTCTTTTGAATAAGAAAATGAATGTGAATGCCAAAGATTTTCTCTTATTTAATTTTAATAATTGTAAATCATCATATGTGATATGTATTTTTCATATTTATGCCTGAAGTAAATCCCACCAAAAAAAACCCAGAAGCTGGAAAAGCCACACTAAGGCTTGCAAACTGAGCTGGATATGATAGTGCTTATTTATACACAACATTTGGGAGATAAAGACAGGAGGATCAGGAGTTCGAGGTCAACTTGTACTCCAAGAGACATCTCAAGAAAATGAAAGAAAGATTTTCAAATTGCTTCCCTGATGTAGTTTTTGAATAGTATATTTGTACAATGAAATGTGCAGCATTAAGTTATGACCCCTAATATGGGAGGTTGGGTAGAAACCAGGAGTTTTGAGTGGGAGAAAGCCGATGAGTTGCCTTTATTTCTTCAGATGTTTCTGAAGACCCTTGCTTTTCACTAAAATCTCTGTCAATGTTATAGTTTAGGAAACAATGTTCAAAAATGTTGAGTGGGATGCTGTTGGCGCTGCTGGCCCTGAAATGAGGGTGTTAACAGGCTTAGAGATGTGCTGTTAGACATGAATCCCTCTCATTTGTAGTATGAGCTCAGCAAGATGGCTGGACTAAAGTGCCCTGCCACTTAGGAGTTGCTCTTAGAAACTTTCTTCACTTCTCTGTGCCTCGGTTTCTTTCTTTGGAAGAGTATTATAGGCTTGGGTTGATTAAATTTGTAAGTTGACTTAAATGAAGGCATGGGTGACTTATCATCAAATCAAATCTCTCCCTTACAGGACATTAAAAGAAGCAGGGTTCAGGACTTGCCAAGTTTAGATGAAGGGAAGTTCTGTAATAGACATAATCATTTTTCTTTCTAAGCTGTATTAATGTGCTTTGTGTCTTTTACCTTTCTAGATATATGACCTTCTTTTTAGTGGATTCAAGGTATCTGTCTGCCCATGGGTTGTGGGGAGGAGGGTAGAATTAGGATTTACAGGACTTTAGCAAGAAGTTGAAGAGAAAAAAAGTAGTATTGCATTTCTGGTTTCCAAAATAGGATTTTCAAGTTCAAAGCAAGAAAATAAGTCTGAAAGGCTGACTTTATTAAGACGGAAAGGGATTTTCTAAATTCCTTTATCCTGTTCTTTATCTTATAAAGAAGACCTGGCCTAAGCTAATCATGAAGTTTAACCTAAGGGCCCTTTGCTCTGAAAAGCAGAGGTAGAGGGATTAGAAAGGCTTCTGCTGTGGCTCTTCTAGATGGTCGGAGGAGTATAGAGAAGAAAAGAGATAGGAGATAGGAGATATGGTCAGAGATATAGCAAGTGCTCTTTTTTTGGGGACTAAAGTTCTAGAATAAAGAACTTTTTTTTTCTAATTAGTGTTCCAGAAGGAGAGGGAAATGAGAGCTACAAAAACCAGCTTGGTGAACAAGAATGGTTTTTCAGAGAAAGAGAGAGAGAGAGAGAGAGAGAGAGAGACAGAGACAGAGACACAGACAGAGAGACACAGGGAAAGAGGCAGAGACACATAGAGAGACAGAGACACAGAGACACAGAGACATACACACAGACACACAAAGTGAGATACAGAGACAGACAGAGGTACAGAAAGAGAAAGAGAGAGAGACAGACACACACACACACACACACACACACACACA
>CABHPH010126642.1:0-13385 GCA_902168325.1 Peromyscus nudipes | reverse complement strand
GCACCAGTTTCAAACAGATCCATACTTTTCAAACATGTTTAAGGTAGAGGATGCCATTCTTCAAGAACAGGTTCACACAGCTCCCTAAGATAAGAACGTGTTGAAAATGAGCTGTTTAGGGATGGAGATGCGGCTCAGGCAGTAGAGCGCTGACTGTAAAGCATGGAGCCCTGGGTTCTATGCCCTGCACCATGATGTATGCCTACAATCCCAGCACCAGACAAGTGGAGACAGGAGAATCAAAGGTTTATGGGTGTCCTCGAATATACCAAGTTTGAGGCCAACGGGGACTATATGAGATTATTTAAACTTCCAGGGAGGAGACTGTGGGACTGAATCCCTGGTTCTGACCTCCCCCTCCGATGGAGGTCCTGGGTCCTGGGATAAGTATTGAGTCCTGGGATCAAACAACTGAGATGCAGGAAACTAAACTGGATTCAGTTTAAACTGGCAGAGGTAAGGGATGGGAAATGTGTTTTCCTGGCAGGGTGCAGCTCAGAACCGCCAGTGCAGAGTCAGACAGAGGGCTCCACTAACTTCAAGGCAGATGTTTACACGTCAGACAAATGATTTCAACATCCTTAAGTTAGGGGAGATAGTATCTTGAAAGATAATGGCTGCAAAGACAGCCCAATGACACCAGAGAACCGCAATAAAGTGTTAAGTAAACAAGTAAGGAGTGATTTTTTTCAAATATTATCCAAGATTGTCTTACAGATTTTTTTAATGTTCGGGCAAACATTGAAACTCACATGAAACCCCTTATTGCCAGGGGGAGAAGTTATGAATGACTTCTGGCTTCTTTAAACTTTGTTTTACTTTTCAAAGGCTCACTGGCAGAGAATTTACCTAGCTCATGCAAGGCTCTAGGTTCAATCTCCAGCACCCATGGGGTGGGGGGGGGGGGGGGGGGGGAGGGGCAACCAGAAAGAAACAAGGAAGAAAATGAAGTGAAGAACTTGCCTTGGCAAGTCCTCAGCTGTTAGTCAATAAAAAACACAGTAGCAACTGGCCAACAATAGATATATCCTTTCTCTTTAAGATAAAAAAGAAGAAAGGTCTAGCCTTTCAATGACTGCACAAGTTTGGTCAACACTCAATCAAAAGAACAGGGTTGGTCTTCTGGGCATCTGGCATCTCACCACACCTAGCCAGATGCCAACACACTGGGCCTCCTGTAAGAAGGACCAAGGGGCTGTAAGACTGGGAGCATCAATGGGAACCACCCTACTCAAAAGTAGACATTTCCCACAGCCACACACTCACCACATCCAGGTCCTGGGAAACTCGCCGTTTCCGAAGCTCCTCCATCCGCTCACAAACATCAGAGAAGCAGGTATTGTAATAATCTGCATACTGCTGTGCCAGGTCATCAATGTTTCCCAGGGAGCCATCCTGAGGGGAGGAAGCAAGCAGGAAAAGACAGAGGTCAGCTGAGTCTACTTTGGAAAAGCCACATAGCATCAAAACCCCTGCTGCAGAGTGTTATAATAGCTGCTATTCATTACCTCGCTGACACGGGCCAGGCTAGGTTTTACATGTGTGATCGAATTCCCAGGACGATCCTCGGAAATGGGACCAGTTCTTTTCCTTATTGTATTTTTGGGTAAACTAGCTCAGAGAACATGAGTAGATCCCAGGGCTAACAAGAAGCCAGGTCTCTCTTTGGATCTACTGAGACCAAAGCCTAGGAGCCCACTCATCCCTATCTAGCATGGCTGAGGGCAGATGCACCAGGAAAGGAAGCATGGTTAGCAGTCACTATAACAGACTCACGGACACCCAACCGTCACCATGGCTGCTAGGCATTTCCCAGAAATCTACTGAAAGACCCAGATGTCCGAAACTCTGAGAGGATCCTGCGACTCCAGACTCCATGGGAGGGGGCTACATCTAGAGCATACTAGGTCCCCTCACAAAGAGACAGAAAAATAGAAAGCCTTTAAGTCATTTGTGTTCGCTAGGAGTCATTATTCATGATTGTCGTCATTAATATTCATGTTATTCATTAGATTTATTATTCATCAGACATTCAGGCACCAGAGCACATGGCACAAGTTCCTCTAAATAAATAAGTAAACATGTCACTTGTCTCTGACCGAGGCAGGTTCCCAGGTAGTGCTATGAGTTTACACTCATTTCTGTGATCTCTCAATTACCTAGCCTGGAGCTCATTTCTCAACCTCTTGGTGACACCTGGGTTAATGACAGCACCCACCAGACAGTGAACAGGGACAGAGCATTGCCTCTGAACACGCCACTGCCTGGCACATGGCAAATGTGCAATACTGACTTACCCAGTGGCATTCACCCTAAGAGGTAATCACATTGCAGTTTGCCTCGAGGCTAGAGGCTAGTGGGTTCCTAGAGGCACATGTCCAAACACGCACACAGAGGGTGACCGCAACACTGTGTGTGTTTGAACTATGCATTTCTTCTATCACGTCTTCCATCCAGAAGATACCCTCCCCTTCTCTTCTCTGTTTCTTTACCTCCCACATGTCTTCCCTAATTTGGTAAATAGGTGACTTGACCAGGAGGAGAGCTGAGAAGAATGTGATTTTGTTAAGGCAGCCATGGAAAACACAACTTAAAGATGATGTAAAATTCATACCCAACTATCCACACTGCCAACTGGTTGCCAGCCCCTTGGTTGTTAATGTTAGTGCATTTCCTATATCAACAGATCTCTCCCAGCAAGGCCGCCTTACAGATAGCAGAATTGGGGTTAAATGTCTCCTGAAGCCTTTCTGCTACAGCTTAAGCCCTAGTCAGGAGGTCTAAGGCAGGGCTAATGATCATCTCCTCCAACTTCTGCATTTTTTGATTTTTAGGAACTAAGGGAGGGAAGAAACAGAAACTGCAATAAATGGTTTGGAGGGAACTGCCTTGGAGGGAACTGCCTCGGAGTCCCTAGCTCACAGGGTGGAAAGAGAGACATGCAAACAAAGCCAGTAAGGTCTGTGAGCATTTGAACATGCCTGGGCAAAAGGTATTCTCCAAATACAGGTCAGCCTGTCTGGAAAACACAGGCTAGACACAGCAGGAGAGGAGGGAGTCTGCCATCTGCCCTCCCGGTTACCACAAAGGAACGACGGTAAGGTGGAGATACGGGCGAAGACAAGCACGTGTCCTTTCTCAGTGTGTCTGCTGCCTGACTCGGTGGCATGCGTCAGATCCCCAATTCCCACAACAACCAGGCCTCTAGAGAATCTCTAGAGAATACTGGGTTCCTTAGTTTCTAGGTCCTTCCACATTGTGATGCTATCCTCACCCAGAAATTTCTGTCTTCACCCACCATGGAAACAACACGCTTGTCAGAGTCGACCAAACACACTAGTCCCATCTTCTAAGAAAACCCAAGTGGGCTCACTGAACGTGTCATACTTCATATGTATCCCTTTGCCTGCTGTTCATGTGTGTGTGTGTGTGTGTGTGTGTGTGTGTGTGTCTGTCTGTCTGTCTGTCTGCCAGCCTGTTTGTAAGTGCATGCAGTGCCAATTGAGGCCAGAGGAGGTACTAGACTCCCTGTTCCTAGAGTGATAGACAGTTTTGCATCATTGTGTGGGTGCTGGAAACCACCCCTGGGTCCTCTGCAAGAACACTAAGTGCTCTTAACTCTGAGCCATCTCTCCAGCTCTTGTCTACTGATTTTGAGCAGCAGCAACAACAACAAATCAATCCCCATCTCTCACACATACCTAAACACTCCAAATAGATTTCCAACTTCTCACACACACACCTAGCATTCAGTGGTGAGTGTGGTTCAGCTGGTAGAGTACTTGCCTAGTATACAGAGTTCTAGGTTTGATCCACAGAACCACAGAAACAGGGTCCAGTGGAATAGTTCTCAACCTGTGGGTCACGACCCCTTTGAGACGAAGGTTGAACATCCCCTTCACAGAGGTCGCCTAAGACCACCCTGCATATCCAATATCTACATTGCAATCTGTAACAGTAGAAAAATTACAGTTATGAAGTAGCAATGAAAATCATTTTGTGGTTGGAGGTCACCACAACATGAAGAACTGTATTAAGAAAGGTTAAGAACCACTGGTTCAGTGCTTCATGCCTGTAATCCCGGCACTTACGACATGGAGGACAGGACGATCAGAAGTTCAAGACCATCCTCAGCTACATTGCTAGTTGGAGACTAGCCTGGGATACATGAAACCCTGTCTCAAACAAACAAAACGGATACTTAGGTACCACTTTCCCCATTTGTAAACTACAGAATCAATCACGACTGACTGTTTTCTTGGATTGATCCAGGACACCTGAAAACATTAAAAGACAATCACTTACATTACTAGATCCAAACTATGCTTTTTTTTCACTCTCATATGTCCTATGGGCATTCAGTATCACCTATTTGGCTATGAAGCTTCGACTACTGGCCGGTTGCTCATATCAGCCCAACAGTTGGTTTTTTAGCTTCATTCTGCCTCGCTCAGAACTCCCCTGGTAGCCTGGCCCTAAAAAAAACATATCTGTTGCTCCTGAGGAAGCAAACATCTGTTCTGCTCCAATCAGGCCACAGCCAGCCCATATTTCACACCTTCAACATGGCCATGTGGCCATTCCTCATTTGTGGCTCAGTGGGTAAGAATTTAAAGTGGGGTGGCACAGCTGTCTTTACGAGCACCCAAATCACTTTCCAGATGTGCAGTGAGTCCCTATAATGACTACCTTCATGTGTCCTGATGATTTAAATGCCAAAATGGTGAAAGACTACAAGAATGTAAGTGTGTTTCAAAAGTAGGTCTTGTCTGCCATATCCACAAAATTGTCTTTTATGTCCCAATCAAATAGAACCATGAAAAGACCTGGTGATTTTCTCTTTATCCACTCAAACTCCAAGCTCTTAAAAAAAAATGAAACTAGTAATAATGATGGAGGGAGGAGACCCTGGGCAATGATGAATTTTATGGTCTTGATGACAGCGATGCTTTCTGAGGGAAGTCTGGTCTCCAAACTCATCCAGGTGTATGCATTAAGTATGCAAAGCTTTTTATGGGACCATCATCTCAAAATCTGTTCTCTTCTGGGCACTGTTTTTGGGTGGTGGGGGTTGGGGGAGTTAATTTATGCTCTTACCTAACTTGCTCTTGTTTGAGACGGATACAGGGCTACTCCAGGAAAACACTGACTCCCACTAAGTATTTGCAACCCGCGCCTGTAGGGGAATTTGGCTAATGCTGCTGATCGGCTGCTCCACACCGCATCTTGCTTTCTGTCTCAGTTTTTGAAGACGGGGTCTCGCTAGGTAGCCCGCCCGGGCAGACCTCAAGCAACATGGTCATCATGCTGCCTCAGCCTCCTCAGTGCTGGAATTCCGGGTGTGAGCCAACACACCCAGCCTGCATCTTTCTCCCCGGAAGACTTTCCATCAAGGGGCAGTGGTAATACAGATAATCTTCTAACAAAAATGTGACAAAATCACGTTTACAGTTGCCATCATAAATATCATTCAGAAGACACTGAGACATTCTTTTTTTTTTCTTTTAAAGTATTCAGTGCTGGGGAGAGACAAGAGAGGAGTCAATGAGCACTCGCTGCTCTTGCAGAGAACCTGAGTTCAGTTCCCAGCACCCCCATCAAGAGGCTCAAGACTGACTACATCTCCAGCTCCGAGGGAGGGAGCTAACACCTCCGGCCTCTTCTGGCACGTGCACTCGCATGTACAGACCTCTACACACATATTTTTAATTAAGTATTCAGTTTCTGTTCTAGAATTTATTAGCTGCCTAATCTGTTTCACTTCCTTATTTTGCCTTTTTTCTTTTTGTTTCTCATAAATTACACCCATCCAGTATATAACCTGAATTTAGGAAGAAAATAAATTCATTTCCTTAAAAGACTATTTAAGCAGATTGTTCAAGTTTGAGTCATATTATCTTCCTATAAGAATTTTCTTCCCATTCCATCTTTATAAACAAGAAAAAAAAGAAGGCTACAAGCAAGTCCAACTTCTCTGCCCATACTACAGAAGTAATACAGAGTCCATGAGTGTCACCACCATGCATCCCATCTGTGTGAATGAAATCTGTGACACACCATCATGGTCAGTTCAGTGGGTGACAAACCGGAACTTCACCCTGAGGCCACAAAGCACATTTATATCTCACACTCATCTTACACTGAGCCAGCATAAAAATACTGGACCAAAGGACTTTGAACAAACAGCTCAGATCCAACGGACTGCTGCTGTGATTCAGGGAAAAGAACAGCTTTGTTCTTTCAACAACTGTTTCAACAGTATTTCTCAGATTTATCCCAACGTGCTTTCTGTCTCTGGAAAATGTAAAACTGAAGTTCTAGGAAAATAGAAGCCATACATACAGCTATTTTTGCTATTTTTGCTCTCCTCTCCCCAGATGTCTTTTATGGCGTAGAACATCTTGACGGACTTAAAGAGGGGTGAGAAGACAAAGCAAAGAAAACAGCTCTGAAAACCCAGGAGCTACAGTGATGGATCTTATGTGGATTATATGCAAATGAATGGGAGTGAGCTAGTGGTCTTATTTCTTTAAAAACGGTTATTCCAGAGAGAGAAAATGTGTGTGTGTGTGTGTGTGTGTGTGTGTGTGTGTGTGTTTGTAGTACGTGTACGCAGTTGCCCAAGGAGTCCAGAAGAGGGCATCAGATCTCCTAGAGCTAGAGTTACAGGTGGTTATGAGCTGCCTGATACTGGTGTTGGGAACCAAACTCTGGTCCTCTGGAAAAGCAGCTACACCCTTACCCGCCGAGTCATTTCTCCAGTCCCCAGTTTCTTATTTTATATTTCTATAAAGGTAAGTGCCCTATGAGAAAGCTTCAGTGTCTTGTTTTAATTCCTTAAGAGTTGGGGGAAGAAAGGGAAGCAAACTCCTAATTTGTATTGTTTCTCTTTTTCTGTTCTTCTAAGTAAATGCACGATGCGTTTTACAGAATACAAATTATATGTTTTATTTATATTACTCCTGGATCCTCAGAGAGACGAAGATGTGTGAGTCCACAAATGTGCGCACACGCACACACACACACACACACACACACACACACACCCTGCAAGCCAAATCCATTAAAAGAAATCACTACAGTACAAGGAAGCCTAGCTGATCTCCTAAAATGAATTCACAATGTGTTTTCCTTCTTAATTAGCTTGCTTAAAGACTCTGAGCAGATGAGTACTTTCAGGATCCTATCAGGTAAAACTGTTGCGAGCGCACAAAAGACTTTATTTAATCCTGCTTTCTGTGTTCAGCCTCATCAAATCCTTGTAAGGACCCTACTGAAACCGCCTCTGTTGCCCCATCCCATCCCTTCCTGTGGGTAGTTTAAGAGAAATGTGTTGAATATATAATAATTGATCTCAAATAACTGACTAATCCCTCAGGCATCATTCCTAGTATTTCTACAGATGGTTTGGACTGGAACACAGTTCGGGGGAAAAAATTAACACATAACAACTACGTATAGACACTAAGGGGAATTCTGAGATCATGGAGATGGGGAGGGAGGCCTCTGGGAGTGTGTGCGCCCGCCCACATGGTAGGTGGCTGGAGAAGGGCTGACTTCATGCCTTCCGTTCCCCTCTCCAAAATACCCAGAACTTGCCAGAGCCTATATAAATAATTCTCACTTTGGCAAATGAGGTCCCACTATTGTGTTTAGGTGTGTCCCAGTGAACACTCCCTGAGAGAAGGCAGGATGGAGCTCATTCCCCAATGCTCAGCTCTCAAGACCAAACTGCTGGGTTCCACATAATCTGGAGGGAAAAAAATATCAGGGGGACAAATAGGGCTATAGAACCCACTCAGTGAGTGTTATATCTACCCGCAAGCATCTGTTAACATCAATTCAATGTATTTTTATCTACAATGTAAGAGTGTATATAGTTAAGTGGTACAGCTTTTCTCAAGCATGTCGGAGGCCACGGGTTCGACTCCAGCATCATAGATACAATGACAAAAACAAACACATATGATTACATTCTAGGTGCGGCAACTGATATTAAGAATAAAATATAAAAATCACGAAACATGAACATTTATTGATACTGGACAGACGAGCAAAGTGCGTCCCTTAGTTTACTTAATGTGGCTGTATGGCTAAGCCATGCGAATGAAGGGAGTTAGTAAACTGTCTGCATAGGGTAAGGTCTCTTTGCACTTGTAGCCTCTGAAAGATACAGTGTGTTAGCTGTCAGTGATGGGAACCCAACCTGGCAAAGCAGCAGAGAGCGGAGCACCAATAATCTGCTTTTTAAATACAAGTATCAATTCAGTCCCCAGTGCATCCTCGGATTTAGCAGATGGCAGTTTTAGACTGAACTCATTTTCCATGTCTAAACTGCCCTGAGCTTAACAGAATCACAGATCTGGAAAGAACAGCACAGCCAGTCGGATGGGAATGAAGTCACAATCTTAGGCCATGTTCACAGATTTTGATGAGGGTGAATCACACTTTTCTCAGGCTGACTTTGGCACCCGAACCGGAGAACATAGACATTTTTATTAAGTATGACTGACCAAGAGCTGATTGGGAAAAACTAGTCTACGATATTCCCAAACTGTAGCAGTAAGTATCGCAGCCACAAAACTTTCTGACAACATCGTTAAACGCTCCACAATATGCAACTTCTTTGTCACTTCTGAAAATTCTGTTCTGCTACAGAAAAGGACATTCTGATTGGAATCCGGCTGGCCTTCTCCGCTGGACTTCCGCTTAACCTTTCCTTACCGCAAACGGTGAAACCACCGTTTTGGCCAACTCCATCAAACCTGACGGACAGCAGGCATCACACTTGAAACTCCAGTTGTTCAAACTGCTCTGTGAAGCTGCTGCCAAGAAGCCATGTATTTAAGAACTAACAGGGCATACCTACATGGTCTGCATGGTGTCCGAACTCCAGACATTGGTGCCCATCATGTACTCCCCATGACACATACAAATGACCTTACAGGATAATCCTGTTTTGCCTACAAATCATGGGATCGGAAGAGCCAGGGAAGGCACAGAGATGAAACAAGTCATCCATAATTGAAAACTCTAGTGGTGACATGTCAATTCTGTGATGGTCTCTCTACTTCTCAGTACATGTCCAAATTTCTATTATAAAGGGTCTTTTTAAATTTTGTTTATGGGTTGGTTATCACCATGAGACTTCCTAGAGTTTTTGAAGCCTTCAGCTAGAACTCACTCATTTTTGTTCCCTCAGGACCTAACTCTACAGCAATACCCAACATTTAATTGGTAACCTAAAAAGTACCTATCAGATGTGTGTGTGAATGAATTGAAAGCAATAGAGTACTCTGTCCTTCCTGAAAGAGAACTACGGAGTTCATTCAGTTACTACGAATGGGGAGGTTTTCAGCTAAACCAGATTTTTTTCTAATGGTGTTACTTTGATTTATTTGTTTGTATTTGGATGTGTGATACCACGCCATGCCTAGGAAAAACCAAAGACAACTTGTGGGAGTCAGTTCTCTTCCACCGTGTGGGTCCTAGGGATCCATCCAACTCAGAGTCATGAGGCATGGTCAGACAACAGAAACAGGAACGAACCGCTAGAAACTGTGGTAAATGAAAAGCCGTGGGAAGTGTGTGGTTCCTGGCAGAAGTAACAACTGTAGCTCTGATGTATGAAGAGACAGCCCAGTCTGTTCCAAGAGGAAAAGCATCAGATGGCAGAGATGTGACAGGCCGGGGACAGATGAGGAAGCCCAGGTTTGAGGCTTCTTTGTGAATCAATAATTACACAGAGCTATTTAAGCTGGGAGATGGAGTGCAAGTATTCCGCTTGAAACAGACATGTGCTTCAGCGACAATCAAATCACAATGAACTGAAAGACAGGGGCACCGATCTCATGAAGAGCACATTACACATGGGGACTTCCTTGAGACTTGTGGTGTGGCAGCACCTTGTCCCTCATCGGCTGGAAAACCACCAATGATCAAATGAGGAACCGATCCAGGAAGCTCATCGGGTCCTTTCCACTGTGTCTTACTTCTGCCAAGTTAGGAAACCATCCATGCTGCTGACACCAGCATTCATCCCATAAGGGGGAACTCTAAGAGAACCACTACCAGGGTGTCTATCTCTGTGATCTGTGCCAGAGGACTGCTTCCCATCTTTGTCACAGAAAAGCTTGCATCCCAACAGTAAAGACAAGGTCTACTTGAACATTAGTCCTGTTTCCAGGAAAAAGAAAGCATCAAGGAATGAGAATGGCCATGGAAGAAGGCATCATGCTATGGGCAGGGAGACCAGCCATGGATGAGGAGGTCGTCCATGTGAACTCCATTCTGCCAATTATTAGCTGATGGTCCATGGCAAGATACTTCAGCACGAACCTCTCCTTGGACTATAAAGTGTTAGCAGTGTTGCTCAGCAATGGGCTCTGATGGGATGAAGTAAAATACATCTGGTACAAATATGTAGCCGGCCAGCTAGTACTCGGTCATCCTCCTCCATGACTAGGAAGGCAAAAGGCCCCCCACTAGTTGGAAGAACCAGGTCACATCACATGGTCGCTCACAGGATTCCAATTTAGTATACACTGAGACACCTAGAATGTCAGGAAGGGTCTTAAATATGGCCTCTTCTGACTACTTCATTTTAAAGATGAGTAAATAGAAGCTAAGGGCCAAAGGGAGTGATTTGTCTCAGAAGACAAGAAACCAAGTTTCTTAAATCAGCACAGGAATTATTTCTTAGTATTACCATTCAGGGCTGACAATGCTCAATATACCAAAGGCCATACATTTTGATGTAATTCAAAGGCTGCTGTTTCTTCCTGCTTATCTGTCTTTTCCTTTCTCTTTTCTGTTTTGGGGCAGAGTGCCCCTCTATGTAGCCCAGGCTAGCCTGGAACTCACAACGCTCTATGTGGCCATAGGCTGGTCTTGAGTTCTTACCCTTCTGCCAATTACCACGGTGACCATCGGGGATTTCTGTGGCTGTCATTTTGTTTGTTTTTGTTGTTGTTTTCCCTTTGCTGTTTTGTTTTGAGTCAAATCTCACTCCGTAGCCCTGGCTGGCCTGGAACTTGCTATGTAGGACCAGGCTGTATTTGAACCCACAGACCCCTGCCTGTCTCTGGGTGCTGGCAGCGAAGGTGTGCACCACCACTATGGCCCAGAGCACCTTCTTAGAGGAACAGGATGAAAGGGAAAGTTCACTGGTGTAGGATGGTTAATTAAGGGCACTAAAGACTTGCCATCTTCTGTGAGGCCAACATTAAAACAGTAAGCGTTTGAAACAAAGATGAGGTGGGGGGAAGGGAGACTTAACTAGTCGTGGTAGTGCATGCCTTTACTCCCAGGCAGATTTCTCAGTTTGAGGCCAGCCTGGTCTACAGAGTGAGTTCCAGGACAGCCAGGGCTACAAGGAGAAACCTTGTCTCAAAAAAAAAAAAAAAAAAAAAAAGACTTAAATAACACCAGAAGATTGTCTGGCTGAGTCTTTGGCATTCCACTCCCATCACCTGAGATAGGGGACCAGGAAAGCACAGCTGGAAAGCCTCGGGTACCAGGTGTGGGGAGAGCAAACAAACACAACTCTATTGCTGGAGCCTCAGTGACCTGCAAGAATCCTTGGACAAAGAGCAGAGAGGCAGGCCCCACACTGAGCGAAAGAGAAACTTCTTGGTCTCATTTGCTGACAACTGTTTTTCAGCCCTTCCTTCAGGAGACACCAACTGGGGGACATCTTCCCAAAGTCTGGAAGAAACGAATTCTCCCAGGTGCCCAGAGAACAACCCAAGGACCCCAAGTGACTCTTCTTCCTTTAGTGCTTGCTCACAGGGCCAAAGCAGTCACGTGGCAGCTCCACCGTGCTAAGAATTCCATTCAGAGACTCAAGTTCATGCGCAGGTCGGTTTCACCCTAAACAACCCTCTGACCCATGAGGTACAGGGAGCTTCTGTTCCTCAAAATGGCTCTTGCATGAGAGTATGCCTGTTCCAACAGCTGTCTGTCCACCTACTCATACAACTGTGTAAAACATCCCCAGAGGATGGGTCAGTCTTGCTTTGCGGTTTCTTGGGAGCTAAAAGTTCTCCCTTGGCACATCACTTTCACTCGGGATGATCTCAATTTTCATCATAAAAGACATTTGCTTTTGCCACAATATAGCGTGAAATTACTCTGAATAGACATCTGACGCACATGGGTTTGTTTGTATCCTCACGTTAGAAAGATCTGAGAAGCTGAGAGTGGAAAGCGCTTGCTTGCTACCCAGTTTTGTTCTGGAAAGCGGACATTCACTCCTCTTAGTCCTGCATCCACACCTGGACAGTGAATGCACATCTGTCCTTCTAGCTGCCGATCGAGAGAAGGAAAACGTCCGTTTTCTCAAGCTGCTCATGAGCTGGGAGTTTACTAAGTAATGCCACTGGCTCTTGGGTGTGACATCTGATGTTCTGGTATCTATGGCCCATATTTGGAAGAGCGATTGATATTACTATAACTAAGTATGAACATTCCCATCAACTCATCAGTCAACTCTTGGGGTCTAGCTGTTCAGGCCAACATCTCCACCTTTCTTTCACTCATGTGCTTTGTACTTGCAAGGATGTGATCTCGTAGAGGAAATGACTAGTTAAGAAATGACTAGTTAAGACATGTCCACCTTGTACCCAGACTATTTGACCCTTCTCAATGGCCCTATATAAGTGGGGGGGGGGCAGGTTCACTTTCTTCTTTGTGATGAGGATAGAATAAATATTTTTATTTTAATTGTCTGCCACATTGTTGGTGGGGGAGCCTACCAAGAAAATTAAATGTGCTATGAAGATTTATAGGGGCTTGGGGGCAGCATTTCTGTTGGTTTGGGGGAGCTGTTTTGGGTGGGTTTTTTGGGGTTTTTTGTTTGTTTTTACTCTTTTTAAAGGAAAGTCTGATTCTGTCAAGATAAACTGTTTCTCCATCCACAGCAGTTCAATGATGTATTTTATACCTGGTGATTGAAGGCTAAAGGGGTTGGTTCCCTCCCTATGAATAAAGCGGGTGGAACCTAACAGACCATGGGCCACTGAGCAGACTCCTTCCTCAAGTGTCTGCTTCATTCTGAGTAAAAGCCACAGTCTCAAGGGCAGGAGGAATGGCTCAGCAGTTAAGAGCACTGGCTCGGAGTGCTAATATTCCGACCTGCCCCTTGGCGCCGCCCCGCATCCTGAAGTAAAAGCCTCATTTTAAGGAAAAACCCTCACTTTCTCTCTCTTCCGCTCTCTCTCTCTCCATTCCCACGAGGTGTGCACCCTCGACCCCCCTCCCTCTCTTTCTCTCTCTTCTTTCTGTCCTTCCCTCTTTCCCTCTCTTTCTCTTCATCTCTCTATTATAACAAACTCATTTCTGTGTGGATGCAGCGCCTGGGTTGTGAATGATGTACTGCCCACCGC